>JAYMTP010000060.1:0-51782 GCA_036897365.1 Geranium brycei
AAATTAAGGATTCCATGGTTAAATTTTCCGCTTCCGCTGCATGAAATTAATTGTTTGGAACCCATGGAAACCCAACAACATCGTGGGGGCGAACACGCTCGTCGAGAAGGAGTTCTTTCGCACATTCTTTCCCGGGTTCGTCCTCACCGTGGTGTGGCACGAGCCGATGTATTGTTTTGCTATCAACTCCAAGGTTCGATTCCCAGCTGCTGCGATTATTTATAGAGATGATGGGAAAAGGCTTGTCGTGTACGGCCTGAAAGAGATTCTCCCTCCGCTCACGAGGAAGAAGTATTAAGCAGAAGAAGTTAATTTTATTAGTTGAATGTAATCGCTATTTTAATATTCAATTTATAAAAAAAATGGATTCGAAATCATTCTAATAAAGTCTACATTTTCCTTTAATTATTTTGAACATTTTCAAGTAGGTAATTTGTGCCAAAATCATAAAAATGAATGTGAAATCTCTATCGATTTAATAAAGTCGTAGCACTAGTTTTTTATTTCATTTTTTTACTTTCAACTCTCCACAATCAAAAGGTGAATTTAGTGACTTAAAAAAAATCTTAGGAATCCCCACCAATAATTTATAAACCTCCAAAAAGAAAATGGATGAGAAAATCATTATTGAGAGTAATCGAAGAGTTACGGATACTATCTTCAAGCGATCTGTAACGATGAATCACTCAGGGGTGACGCCAAGAACGATAATCGTCAACTAGTGGACCACAGCTATGCCCAATAGCATACAAAAGACGTACGGTCTCCATGGGAAGGGAAGGGCAGGGTGTTTGGACATATTTACCAAAATTGCTTCGATTCGCAATGTGGTTTCTTCATGTGCTGTGAGATGAGAAAGCGTGCCCAGAAGTTTCAGCTCCTAAAAATGCCAGAGCGGGTAATTTAATAAATCCTTATTGGAATAGTTACGGTTCATGTGGACCTCCTCTATTAACCACTTGTTAGTATATAACTGTTCACAAAACATATGCTTACTTAAGGTGGGAGTAGAGGTGAGGATTCAAAGACTGTTAGAGCTTCATTTGTTCTCTCTCTTTGAAATTCGATAATGATGTCCGCGAAGTAAGAAATTGCAGGGTATCATGAAACGGGATTGTTGATGAAAGGGTTTGGGACAACTGTCATGCCCCGAATACGATCTCCCAAATTATTTGCGGCACTTAGTCACAAATAGTGCGGAAGATATGATATTATTAAACAAATTGGTGAATATACAAAGTTAGATTTTACAAGAATGTGTAAGTTGTGTTTGATGCCCAAATGAAATCTCTAACACTTATTTACAAGGGAGCCACCCTAATGGAGGGATAGGATTTCCTTAAATGGATGGTCTACATACTCCTAAAGCTTTCCACCAAATTATGGAAAATTCTTGCATTTTCTAGAATGTTCCCGTACTGTACGGAAAGATTGGACTATTCTCCAAAATTTAGAGATCTCTGAATTCTGGAGAACTCTAACTTTTGAGTCACTTGGGCCGCAAGTCCACAAACGTGCCCAAATACATCTAAATCCATTTAAATGGCACCCATAACGCTTATCCTTAGATGAAAATGTACACGAATCTAAGTCCACTCTTTGAATCCGTGACAATACCCATAGATTTACATGAAATCTAAGTTCATTTTTGTAGTTTAGTTCAACATGATGATGGTAAGGGGATGAAATAGGGATAGTGTAATGTTACAGTTATAAATATGTGCAGAGGAGGATTTACAGGGGGTAAGGAGGGGTAGCCGCCGCCCCTTAACTCGAGAATTCGAAAATTTTGAACCTAAAATTTTGGTCGAAAATTACATTTTCCCCCCTTAGTTATAATATACATAAACGTTGCCCAAGTTTATCCATGAAGTTACTTAGCCTAGTGGTATTTAACAATAGTTTTAAGGTCTTGTGTTCAATTTCTCTTGTACTCAATTTTTTATAAAATAATGTAGTGGTGGGCTTGATGCCTTGAGCCCTTTTTGTTGTTTAGGCATTTTTGAAAATTGAACTTTACCCGCATCAATTATACTTGATTTTCAATATACTACAAATGACTAAAATTTGGATCAATTTATCACCATTAACCAAACTTTATTTGCAAATTAATATAAAAAATTCAAATTAACATTCTCCAATTAAAATTATAATAAATTTTGAGACGTAAATGTTAATAATTTTCAAGGAATATAAATAAAAAAACAAGATCATATTTATTTTTTGTTTGGTAAATCATTATACATTAATTATTGTTATGAATAATGAGTCGAGCTTTTAACTAGCCGCTCATGCTCTTGCCAAAGTAAAAATTTAATATGCATTAACTGTAATATAACTCGAGCCGAGTTTGAGCGCAACATTAGGTCGTTTGATAAACGAGTTAATCTCGAGTCTAACCTATCAAGATTTCTAATTCATATTTCTATATACATGAAAGTTATAAATTCGAACTCAACTAAAATATAAATGAAGCTCGAATTTTTTTTGGTGCGCAAACTTGCGAGCAGTCTTACGTGCTATTTGACACAACATTTTTTGGGGTTTCTTTGCCTTTGTATAATTTTACTAGTAATTTATAATATATTTTCTAGCTGATAAAAAAAACTCGAATTTCTTTCTGTTATATGCATTTTGTAACTATTTTATTGTTAAGGAAGTTAATTCTAGCTCAACTAAAAAGAAATAATTAAGGTCGAATTAGTTTTTGTCAATGCATTCAGTAATTATTTTATTATTACAATTACTTTTTTTAATTAATTGTGTTATTCATAAAGTTAATTTTTTAGTAGCCCTTGTCTTCTTGGTGTAGTGGTTTGAGTTCCTTTCCTGGGTTTGAGGCCGGCTTGGGAACCTTGGGCGGGATGAGTTTCTAGGATTGGCTGTAAAAATCGTAAAAAAAGCTATTTAGTATGAAATTTTTTCTTCCCTAAAATTTTTTTTGGATCCGTCACTGCATATGTGTGCTATGTCATAGTTATCGTGTCAGTTCAGTTAATTTTTCACGAAGGTGATAATTTTGAGTAAGACGCTTTTATTAGAGATTAATTCACAAGATGGGACAAGAAAACTCAAAAAAAATAATACAATAGAGTTTGATTATTTATTTTTAGTTGAATTCAAATTAACTTCATTAATAATAAAATAGTTACTAAATGTATATAACAAAAATAAATTCGCCTCGGTGTCTGCCTCGGGCTAGGAACTGGATTAGAGGGTATTAGTCATTAGCCAAACATACAATTCATAGAAAATTATCAAGCCCTAAGCAAACTCCACTCTCGTAGTGATTTACAAAACAAAGAGAAAAAGTAGAGAAATCCTAAACCAAAAGACCCATAAGGTCTTGAAGAGAAGAGTTCCACCAAATCTTCCCAAAATCTTGATGTTTTTGACGTTGAACTCCAAATTATGGTGGTGGATGGAGAGGTCTTGAGAGCACCCAAAAATGTCCAAGGAAGATGCTCCAAGAAGAGAGAAAGGGCTCCCAAAAACCCCCCTAGAAGAGGTGTGCCTCGTGAGGGAGGTTGGAGGAGGCCAAAACCCCAAAAATCTAAACCCAACCTACTAAAAATTAAAGTTTCGGCACTTTAAATCTTACAAAATCGACACCGTCACGCAAGTGTCACCATCGTGACAACCATCGTGATAGCTCTCAGAATTGTCGTCCCGATGGCTTCACGGCAGTAACGAAAGTTGTGTGAAGCCACGGGTCATTTGCTAACTACTGTCACGATGACTATCACGATCGTGACAACATCATGACATGTCCATTTTCGTCATTCTCGGCCTTCTTTTCCTTGCGATCTTCCTTCAAAAACTCGTTTATAAACTCTCCAAACCTACACATACATCCAAAACACCTTGAAGCTTCAAAAGGTACTAAAAGCTACAAAACTACTTAAATTCGAGAGCAAAAGAGAAATAAACGGGGTCAAAAACGATGATAAGAGGTCCTTTCATACCCTCATCATCAGCTTAGAGGGATCGGCCATTTCAGCTTTTTACATATTACTGTCATGAATTGAGCATACTGTTATATTCAGAGCTGTCGTGGTTATGTTAGTATGGGATGGTGTCATAGAATAGTTGGGCTTATATGTCGAGGTGGTTGGATATCTTGTATTCCAAGTAAAAGCAACGGTCATATTCATATAGACATCAAAATGACAGTAGACACAACAACAGCTTCTGCCTTTCCATTACCATATACAAAAGAATGCACAAAACATATACACAACAACAACCATTACTATCTCAACTCTATCCAGCAAAGTTTGGTACAAATATGACTCTGCTCTCTTCTGTACTCCCTTTGGTATATTTGGCGTAGGTCGCGCCTGGCTTTTCTCTCGAGACATTATGCGATGTGCTCTTCTTTCAAGAGTAAGCGCGCAATCTGCTGCTGGTCGTTGTTTCCCATGTTTGTCTTGTTTGCCAAGGCGGCGTGCTTCCTGGCTACGGGATGGTGCGGTTTCAGGGTTGGCGGGTTGTTGTGGCTGCTGGTTCTCGCTGCAGGCACGTCGTGGTTGTGCTTGCCCTCGTATGTTGTTATGACAGCTTTAGGATCCGAGGAAGCCCTCTCCACGTGCTTCCGGACATTGCACCCCGAGGTTGTGCACTTGTAGTAACTCCTATATCAGAAAACAAATGTATTAATTAGGAGATAGCTCAGAGGGTGATCGATATAAGGCATCCCTACCATTAATCAGGAATGGCGCTACAGTTCACAACCCGAAAACATAAATAGCCCTATTGCACTTGTTTGTGAAGTTCACAAGTTAAGAGAACAAAACACATCTCAAAATATGACTATTTTTTCCGTATAAATTAAGGATATGTGGAATCATGGCTTGACTTCCCTGCCCGTCTTCGTATCCTACAGTGTGCTAACCTACTAAGGGATGGTAGGTAGCCGATGAGAATGATGTGATCGATATTTCACACTTAATTACCCTTCAAAGAGGGAAAGTTGACGATCATTTTGGGATAATTTAGGAAGACATTAATATTTACATAACAAAATGGAACTTCACATACATATCCAGGGTCACTCATTATTACTAGCCTCTCGAGTTTTTTTATAGGATAAGCTAATATGAAGACATTTGTCTCCATGAGTGTGATTGGGACTATGCAGAGAAATGCAAAAGTTATCTTAGAGGGTCGAAGATTTGGGAGGAATTTTATCTTTGGATATAATACCATGCATGTTGAGCGTTGTAACAAAGTAAATTAATGCATATTTTAGGTTATTTTAAGTATAGAAAGGCTTGTCACAATGATGTGAAATGTATTCATCGACATTTTTGTTGTTTCAAATCCAATCATGTCATGCAAGGATTTCTAATTTTACTGAACTATCACCAAAACCATACTACCAAAAAACTGCAATAAGTAGCTCACAAACAGTCGTATAACCATAACCGACTAGGAAAATGTATTCGTACCTCGGGTAAGGATTGCCTTTGACTACTTTCTGGCCGTACTTGCGCCATCTATAGCCATCATCCAATAGATCAACTTCGCTAGTTGTTTGTAGTATGATTCTTGGTTCCGGGACAGTCTTGTGTGAAGAAGCTGGCTCTGATACTCTGATCTCGGTATTTCTGCACACAAGGAAAATATATTATGTTACAATAATATTTCAATAAATTGTGAAATCCAAACATCTATAATATGGATATGTATTCACTATATGAGCTATTTACCGTCTTTTGGGGTCAGGTTCATCTTCATCTTTCTCATTTGTACCAGTTTCAGCATCGCCACCTTCATCGCTATCGCTTGTTGCGGGTAGATTATGTTGTGTCCCCTCGTTAAGTTTGTTTATCTCCCCACCCTGAGCTTGGGGAGCTAACTCAGGATTTTCCTGATTACTCGAATTTTCATTCACACTTTTGGCATCTTTCCCACGTTTATTCGATTGAGGGCGTTGATGGTTGTGCTGCCCTTTGTAGATGATTTCGGTTACTTGGCCATCGTGGGACCGTTCGACCTTCTTCTTGACAGGACAATTCGGATGTGTGCATTTGTAATAACTTCGGGGGAACTCGCTGCCCTTCACCTGCTTCTGCCCGTATTTGCGCCAGTTGAAGCCATCGTCAGCGGGCTTGTCGCCCGTGAATGTGGAGGGCTGGGATAGTTTATCGGATTGGGAGAGATCCGACGATTCATTCATGAGGAACTGCTGCTCTGTCAATGACGTTGCGGGAGATATTGAAAGAGAAGTCGGGTATTCAGATTGGATGTGCATTTGGGACTGTGAGTGCGTGGCTTGAGCGGTGACCTGCGCTAGGGCCTGCTGGTGCGTCATGCCGAGGCCTCCCTATATAAATCATAAGTGAAAAATATGAGAAACAAAACAAATATTTGCGATTATACGATATATCATCGAGCTTTATCCATCATTAATTCATAAATATTCATTCAACTGATAAATTCCAAATGACACTCCATTCTCCGAATCCATAAGGTTGAGAGCGATTTCCTTCTCAAGGAAACGCCTAACTAACCAGATGAACCATAAAATCCAGTATGATGATTTATCTGCCAAACCATAGATAAAAAAAAAGCACTAGTCCTAAAATGAGTAGAAACCAAAATATTGCTCGGTAATTGATTCAGCTAGCCATAACCAAATGAGAAACCGAAATTTCCAGTTGACTGATACACCAAGGCATGAAACCCCAATCTCCTTTACTTATCTTCTTCGCCCAATATATCCCCGCATCCTCTCATCCTCGATCATGTAGACTTTAAAACTATCTCTGATCATTTCCCGATTACCGAGTCTTATAAATACATATATACAACTAGTTTCCTTCTAAACTCCACAGCCCCATTTCAAGTTCGCTATGATTACCAAATTCATATACAAATATAGCCCATAACTGATTTTTTTAAACCCAAATATGATAATTACAAACTAACTGCTCTCTAATCAAATCTTAGGCCACAAGTTTCAACTTTGGCTGCAACCACTCCATAATCAACTAATCATAACTAATCAAAAGGGGTCAATCCAATGACTCCATTTATCTGACAAAAACAATAAGAACTATCTAAAGAATCCAAATTCAGCTGATTTTGTATTAAAGCCCAAATAGAGCAACTAAACCTAACCAACAAGAATCAGTGTAATTTTCAAATTTCAAGTTCATTATGATTCCCAAATTCATATACAAAAAATATATCCCATAACTAATTTTCTCACCCTAATCTGAAAATTACAAACTAATTGTTCTCTAATCAAATCTTAGGCCCCAAATCTCAACTTTGGCTGCAACCAGTACATAACCAATAACCAATCAAAGGGTCAAACCAGTGACTTTACTTATTTGACCAAAACAATAAGAACCATCTAAAAACCCCAAATTCAGCTGCAATTTTCTCGGAATCCAAACAGACCCACAAGAAACAGTGTAATTTTCATTTTCATTTTCAAGTTCATTACGATTCCCAAATTCATCTACAATTATATCCCATAACTAATCTTCTCACCCTAATCTGAAAATCACAAACTAACCGTTCTCTAATCAAATCTTAGGCCCCACGTCTTAACTTTGGCTGCAACCTGCAACCACTCCATAATCAATAACCAATCAAAGGGTCACTTATTTGACAAAAACAGCAGCAACCATCTAAAGAAACACAAATCCAACTGTCGTTTTTTTCTCAGGAACCAAACAGAACCAGTGTGATTTTCACTTTCCAATTTCCAGTTCCCATACCTGGCCAGAAGAGAACAGCCCCGACGAGTCAAGCAAGCCCGCGGGGCTCATCCCCAGTGGCGCCAGGCTGAGCAACCACAGCCCATAACTTATTTTCTCACCCTAATCCGAAAATTACAAACTAATTGTTCTCTAATCAAATCTTAGGCCCCAAGTCTCAACTTGAGCTGCAACCAGTACAGAATCAATAACCAATCAAAGGGCCAATCAAGTGACTCCACTTACTTGACAAAACCTATAAGAACCATGAAAAAAACCCAGATTCATTTTCTCGGGAACCAAACAGAATCAATGTGATTTTCACTTTTCAACTTCCCAATTCCCATACCTGGCCAGGTGAGAACGGCGAGAACAGCCCCGGCGAGTCGGGGCTCATCCCCAAACCAACCGGCGGCTGAGAAACCACCAGACCGGCCGGCCGATTCTGCCTGAACCGGAACTCTTCTCCAGAATCTCCGGCGGGAGAGGACATAGCTCCGGCGAGGAGCTGAGAGAAGGACTTACAGTCATCGGAGTCGGCGAAGAAGCTGGAGACCAAAGTCATCGGACCGGGGCTGAACCCGGTTCCTCCGCCGCCGGAGAGCACCGCCTCCATGGAGGATCGCGGCGGGAGAGTGATCGTGGGTCGCGAACCCGCCGACCCTTTTCTCGGCGCCGCCTCTTTCTCCGCCATTGACGATAAAGTCGACACCTTTATGAAAAATAGCTCAGACCCTCTTCTTGTTCTAGAGAGATTTGCTCTGCTTTTTGAGCTTTTTGGTGGATCTGAAAAAAATTGGAGCAAAAAGTCCACGCCGCTGATACGAAAAAGCTCTCGTTATTTTTTTTGTATTTCTTTGTTTTACACAATAATATATTTGTCATTTTATGCTCAAGTTGATTGATTGGACATGAATTGGAAATGTGAAATATGAAAAGACCGTTTTGCCCTCGTAGACTTGTGGGTTTTGGAGATTGGTTTTACGTGTGAAAATTTGGGGAGAGTTGTGGTTGCAGTTGAGTGAAGGAATGTGATTGATTAATTGGTGTTTAATTAAGTCTTCATTATGGATAGTGATGTGTATAGATGATACCATGTAAGGGATTTTTTAATTTGGATTATTAATAATAATAAGAATAGAGGGCATGCCTTGGTGTCCACACCAAAATGGGCAAATAGCCTCTATTAATTGAACTTTGATTGATATGAATATCAATAAAAGTTATACAAGCAACTAAACTAGCATTTTTACCACTATTACATGTGGGTTTAATTTGTTGGTAAGATGTCGAAAAAGAATTATGACTAAAATTACGTATGAGTGAGAGAGAGAGGCTTTTAGCTATGAATTACTAGATGATAGTGAAATAATACGACGAAGATAACAGACTATCAAGTAATAATCGTCAAAGTCATTAATAATACGATAGAGTGAATGCCCTCTCTAAAGTCAATCGTTAGGAATGGTAGGAGATAAGAATGTTTGTAATCAGTATCAATTCAACTTGTCAAGCGATCTATTAATCGAGTTGTTTATATATCAGTTATGTAGTGCTTTTATTTGTTAATTGCAGACGTTCCGCCAAAATTATCTTCGGATATTAATATTTGAATAAAATCTTGCATTCCAAAAAAGAATTTACATAAGATATTTATAATAAACAGTTTTGAACATTTATATATCAGATGTTCAAATTAAATTTGTATAAAAAAAAATTTTGGTGTATAAAGATTTAAATGATTTTACCAAGTAGTGACAATTAAGAATCCACCCCTAGCTGAACATTTTAGTAAATATTTTGTTATTTAAATTGAATTTTATTATAAATGGTTTCATTCACTGTATAAACTATAAATAGTAAAGAAAACACAATAGGGCTATGGAGGGTAAATTGGTACTAGAGACCCCAAAAAGAGAGATATTTAAGAGTAAAAGCATGAAGGTTATGTTGACAAAAAACATGAAAAATGCTAAGATTGTGTGGTTATGTTCACAGACTTGTAGTCATTTTTTCTAGATGTGGTATTTACTTTATTGCCATTAAATTTCATCAAAATATATTTAACCCATCATTGTCACTTTTGATGATTTGAGAAGAAAGTGGTGAATTGGTGATCATATCATATTAAATAAAAGATATAGAAAACAGCTATGAACCAAATTGGTGTCCAATGAGAGTGTGCTCACATTAATTATGAACCAAAAACTATTAGTATTATTATTTATTTCTCTATTTATATATTGAGTTTGTCGGTGTTAATGGCAAGTTGCAGGGCCAACAGCACCCATGACACAATAGAGGACATAGAATATTTACAAAAAAAAATTCATGGATTATTAGTTGTTATGGTGTTTTCAGTGACATAATTATTGACTTTAGGAAAAATAATGTTTTTGTCCATCTAATTATATATATTTTTCACTTTTTTATTAATTTTATAAACATTTCATTGTGTCATCGTGTTATACACTTTTTTTTTCACTTTTTCATTAATTTTATAAACATTTCATTGTGTCATCATGTTATACACTTTCATTCAGTACTGTAAAGTGTTAGATGTACATTTCATTTGAGTTACTCCATATAGCTGGTAAAAACAAAATTATTTTATGTTTCATTGCTCTATGTTTCTGTCATCATAAATATTGCATGAACGTCATACATATTTATTTGTTTCATACATAAATATGTTGTTCTATTGTGAATTATTTCTTTTATTTCACACAAAATGATTAAGTCGTTTACGTGAATTGTTTCATCAAACTCAATTTCTCTAATAACATCATACTGATTCATGGAACTCAATTTTTGTTTCATCATATTCTTTTATCACTTTGTTTTAAAGCTCTTGGGAATGTTTCATTATATAAACACAACGACACGATCGACTTCATGACATTGATGCTTGACACATTAAAATCTTTCATCGATAATTTTGTTCGTGCAATTTTTTGTTTCAACTTACACTAGTACAATTTCATCTCATAAATGATTTTATTGAATTTGCATGTGTTTCGTTTCAAAGTTTATTTGTTTCACTTATACATCATTGTTTCATTTTTATTGGTTGGTGCAGCGTCATAGATAATTTTTCTTATGAACAACAAAAGATAGAAAACATTAATATTTTATTAATGATGGATAATATTTTGGCTACATAGTTCACCAATCTAATTATTTATGTGCCACAACCCAAGTACCCGCTACCTTCACCATAGACGGGTCAACTTTTTTCCTACCGTCATCAGTGTCTGGATCTACTTTGCTTCCAAATTCATCAGAGGATTCTTCCTCTTCGATGGAATCGTGGACATATCTTTGGAACTCTCTGAGTCGGTTTCAATCTCCATTCTGGTAAGACCATCTGCATGATGAAACGATTTTTGCCATTAAAGCATATCATTATGTTTCATGAACTCACCTCCCGCCATTGATGTTGATTGAAGCTATTCCATGGCTGCCTATTCATTTAATTTCAAAATGAAGATGAATTTGCGTATTAATTACTTATTTATACAACTTTGAAAATTATCGATCCCTTGATTTTAGGATCCTACAAAATCAATGACACGTAAAAAGTTTTAAATACCCCTGTTGACTAATATCAAAAGTTTTTTTTTGAAGATACTAATATCATAAGTTGTCTCAATTATTTCATGCTTCATCATCTCTATCGTTGATTGTTTCAATCTTATGGTGTGTAATGGTTCTAAGATTTGTAGTGGGAGAGTGGTTTGTAAGCCAGCTCATCCCTTTTGAGTCATAATACATTGTTTTTAAAAATAGTTACATGTGATATATTCATAATTCATAGGACATAAATAATCAAATAGCCTAAATAAAATTAAATTGGATACATAGACAAGTAAAATCAAGTAGAATTTATATACACAAATAAGGTAGATATGATTTCATATAAATAAATAAATAAAATGAATGAGTATTTAAGACTAAATTAGGTTCTTCAAAAAAAAGACTAAATTAAAAACATTATGATACTATCTCTTTATAGAAATTGATGAAATCGCTTTCTAGACACTAACAGTCGAATAAAAATGACAATGTGTCGAGTTTAACAATGTCCGTCTTTAATCTATCAGGTCAAAAATAATAGCCCAATTAAATTTGAGGGGCTGGTTAGTACTTCTCGAGTCCAGTCGAATTGAAATATTAAGTTTCATCAAGTTTGAAATCTTTGACCATACTTGATAATTTGATTTAAATAATTTATTTAAATATTGTTGATATTTTGATGTTTGTGTACTAAAATAAGATTATTATTTGTTTGGCATCTTATTGTGTATTTTTATATAAGTAGAGTAGCAAATCATGGCACTAGTACTAGTAACATATACAAAATTAATTTCTTAACAGAAAAAAGAGTATCAAATTAAATTATTCATTATCGAATTATCCCTTAAAATTATTGTATTTTTCAGCTCATACTCATACTTTAATTAGGATTTTATTACACGCAGAGATGTCAGATGAGAGAATTTATGAGCTTAGGAATTTTGTCCATATGAGCTTAGGAATTTTGTCCAAGTTCGTTGTGAACCCGTTGGATCGTGGAAAAATCCGATCGTAACTGGTTATTATATTTTCCATTTGGGGAATCAAAAGAAATTTAAATAGGTAAGCTCCATTTTGAATTGCTAAAAATAATCATATTTATGACTTTGCTCAATTATATTAAAATAAATAAATTGAGTATCAAATATTTTCAATCTTAATTTTAAAATTGGCTTCAAGCCTTCAACCTAACTATACCGCAAGTTAAATATTTAATAGATCAAACTCAAACAAGTCATTAAGAACTTTCTCATTGGCATTCATCCAAATCAAAATTATATTTGTCAGCACTTATTTTGACTAAATTAAATATATCAAATTTGAACATAATTCAGTTTATTATGGAGAAAGTGATCCCCACTCACTACTACTATGTGACAGCAACTACTCTTTGTAAGTTGAAGACAAGATAAGATCTGTACGCAGTAAAGTTGAAAAGATCACCACAAAAAGCCTACCAACAGTTTCATCACATTCAAGAAAATATTACCAACTCTATCATAATTTAGTATAATAACAATATATAAACACACAAGGTAGATTATAGAACCATAACCATAAAAACCAATAAATAACCAGGCACAGAATATAGCATTGTCCAAATTCAAACATATTATTTCCAATCCAAGGTAGAAAAATAACACAAACTAACATTCTTTTCTTCTGAATTGTGCTAGGGATGGATGATAAAGGGAACGTTATGCAACGACAATAGTTAAACAAACTTTCTTCAGAGCAATTCCAACACGGAAAAACAATCTCAAGACACATAAAATGAAAAGGATAGCTATATCCATGTCTTTACTTCAGATGCTGCTCCACTGGCTTACTTGGGGCCGATGTCCTTGAGGGCACAGATCTGCTCCTCTCCCATGGCGGACATGACGGACACAACCAGGTCTTTACCATCGGCAAATCCATCCTTGATCTGCATAGAAGAATCAAACATTGTTGAGTAACCAGCTTTAGGAAAATTATAGGTCCAGTATAAGCTAGTTACAAAATGGAACTTCCAACAAACATACAAGTAAACCATTTTTGCAAGTACTAATTCTTAGTAGTTGACAAACTAAAAAGAATTTAAGAAACAAAACCAAACTAATCTAGATAACAGTGTTAAAACAAATCAGGAACATTACCATCAGTTTTTAGTGTCCATTTAAAATTAGCTCATTCTAATATTTAAATCGAGCTTTAATGAAGAAACATTTAACTAAAATATGGATTTCAACAACACTTCCAATAGACATCTTACAACTTCATAGAATTGACGATATGAAATACTAAAGCAATCTGGTGGAAAACAATTTTCCCAAATTGAGACAAATAAAAAGAAATAACATTATGGTCAGTAACTTCAGGTAGATAAATTAAACTGACCTGGGTGAGCAGAGCATCATCGGTTGGAAGCCTGAGATCATCCTTGGTGCTACCATTATCAGTGAGCAGACTCACCTAACATACATTATATATGAGTTACATAGAAATAACTATAGGAAAAAGGCAAAAGGGTGTAAGGTATAAACATACAAATCCATCCTCAGAGATATCAATCAGCTGGTAATCAGTACGGTTGACATGGGGAACCTGAAATACATGAAAAAACAGTTATTGCATAATGCACTACACAAACTACAACGAAAACCCATCATTGAAGTGTAAGAATATAAAAAAAATCCATATGCGCATACATCACAATTGTGGGAAGAGGGAACGATATCCTCAAGCTTCTTTCCATTGAAGATATCAATGGCAACAAAGTGACACTTAGCATGACCGTGCTTGCCAGTCTTGGAAGTGGAAACCTCAACAACCTGCCAAAAAGTACAGAAGTTGTGTGAGATAAAGCATGAAATATCCAGAAACTTAGTACATATCAAGTACACACATCTAAAACCATAATCTAAGGCAATATATCATAAGATTGCTATTTCTATCCACAATCAACAAAGTTACGTATCGACAAAACAGGAAATACAGCCATTGTGAATCTGAAAAAACCAGACAGTATCTTACTGTCAACATTAAGCAAAACACTGAAGCACCAAGTACAAATAACAACGAATCTAAATCTAAAACTATCTATTATTAGACACACACTGCTGCTATTTCTATAAACACTAAACAAACTTTCTCCTCAACAAAAGAGAAACTACAGCAATAGTGAATCAAAATAAATCAGACAGTATCTTAGACTGCTTCAAATCAGCAGAACTATTCAGCAGCACACATGACAACCAAATACAAGCAGAAAGTGCACAAATAGAGATTGTTAAAAAACAATTATGTTGGTGCAACACTAAACCAATTTGCTCATCATCAAAATAAAGGAATGAAGTATGTTACCAAATTAGAAACAGTCCATATTCTAAATCAAAACACTAATCTGTGATCTAAACCAATCCATCATAAGATGCAGACTGTTACTATTCATAGGCACACTCAACAAACTTTCTCATCAAACAAACAGAAACTACACCAATTGTGAATCTGAATAAACCGGACAATGTCTACCATTTAGATTGCTTCAAATCAGCAAAACTACTTCACTATCCAACATAACATTAGCAAACACGAGCAGAAAGTGCAAGATAAGAGAATATTTCACAAACAGTCCCGATTCTAAATCAAAACACTGATCTGATCTCAGTATAGGCAATAAACAACACAAAACACATCAAATCCATCAACAAAACATCCAAACAAAAAGGAAAATCACAGATCTAGAACACAAAATCAAGTATGCAACAGTCAGAAACGAAAAAACAGCAGAAACAACAACAAAAACGAATCTAACGCTCCAACGATCTCTCTACCACCAGATCCAAATCTAATCGACGATATCTAATCTAGAAACAGACCTTGCAGGGACGGTTCTTGATAACAAGGTAACCGTTCTTCCTGACGGTGCCGGCCTGCTGAGGGTAGGTCTTGGAAGCTCCGGCGTCGGCCTTGGACTCGAACTGATGCTCCTCGTCGGACATGGCTGCTCCGATCGAGCTTCGAAAACACAGAGACTGAGAGAGAGATCGATACGGTAGTGACGAGCAGTTTTGTGAGCAACAACGCGAGGAGAGAGCAAATTAGCTGATCTCAGATATTATATATTCGCCAAAATGAAAATTTGAGAATTTTGGGTTCTAGGGTTTTGTCAAACCCGCAGATTCACCGTTGGATCTCGGGTGCAGTGAACGGCCCAGATCAAATCGTAACCGATAACATTCTCTCTTTTTTCTTTTTTTGTGGAATATATATATTGCGCGTGATGTGAACGCTGAGGCCGACAAAGAGACACGTGCACGGCTGATATGATGCTGACGGTGCGTGTTTGAATGTGACATAACCCGAGTCGAATCGAATTTGAAATTATTTAAACCGGCCACGAACCGGATGTATTAAACCAGATCCCCGGGCATTACAACCAAAAAGACCGGGATGGCAGACCCGGACCCCTCCTCTAATCGTCAATCAGTCTCAGATAGAGCCGTCTTAGCAAGGAAATCATCCGCTCTATTCGCTGATCCAGGCATGCAACAGACAATTACATTAAGCAGCTGAGATAACAACAACCGTCCCAGGAGGTGACACGATAGGGACTGACTGACCCGTTAACTACCACCACCACCCCTATGAGCATAAGACTTAATCACTACCAAACTCCACCCCTAACACAACCGAGTTTTTATTTGTCAAGATTCGACTCGGCGTGAAGTTTTTTTCTTTGTATCGAGCTTGGATGAACTCGAACAAACTTACGCAAGTAACTCGAATTCGACAGTGTTGTAAGAAACATTATATGTTAGTCAGTCGGAGAGTGTCTCTTATTGACTTATTACGAATTCATCGGAGATCGATCGAACTATAGAATTAGTCGAAAAATATGGGGGCTACTTGAGAATTAATTGGACAAGTTGAGAATTTTTTAAAAAACTAAATTTGTCTCAAAAGAAAATAATTAAATTTCAATAAGACTCGCCTTGATTCTGTTTACTCATTTTCTCTACAAGTACTCATTTGATTAAGCAAAAAACATATAATCAACTAAGATACCCAAACTATTTTTAGGTTACACATAAAATAACTTTCTTTAAATATGATAAAATTGATTTGTAAAAGTTAAAAATACCCTAAATGTATAATTATTTGACAAATATTAAATGATAATGTACCCTCAATTGAATATTACTTTTTTCAAACAATAAATTAAAATAAATTATGATTCATTCACATGCATGGAAAATAATAGCTAAGGTAAATGATAATTTTTGTCTATTACTTACCGTCATGACCACCGTTGTTGAGATCGACGCTACTCAGCTAGCAAGCTGCTCTATTCCCACCCTCATGACCCGTGTTCATTTGGATCTAGTATCGACCATTTTACACGCAATTATCTCGGTTTTTAGATTAATTATTATATTTTGTGTGCTTTATGTCGTGGTTATTTTTGTGGCATTTTGTAGGGTTGAGGGCAAAAGTTGAGAAATGGAGCCAAAATCGCTTAAAAAAATTCTGCAGCATAACTGCAAATTTCGAGTGGCGTAGATTTCTCGTACAAACTCCGATTTGGGCCCATAATATGTCGATAAGGAGGAATTTTGCCGATCTACAAACTGGAGAAATTTCAAGTGTTACAGACCATGTCCTGATCCAGCACAAGGTCTAGCAAAAAAAGACCAAATTAGCAGATTATGAGCCGGGTTTGCAAGCCGGACCGGAACAAAGTCCGATGTCGGAGGTTGTGCCGGTCTGGCACAGGGTCCGGCGCGCCCAATTTTCAAACTCCTACTCAAGCTGAAATGACCTAATTTTTTTAGAGGAATCACTTCACCAACCACCACCCATTTCTCTCCCTCGAAGGCCATTTTTTGTGCTTCAAAGTGAGAGATTCACCGCCATTCCAAGAGAGGAAGTCAATGAGGCATGAAACATCAAGTTTTGGGAAGATTGAAAAGATTTTGAGCTCCCCAATCCCTTTTTGGGTAGTTGGTTTGTTTATTTTTTTTCACTTCATAAATCTTGTAATTTGTTGTTGTTTGAATGCTAAAACACTGCTTTTGGGCTAAAAACCCAAGACCATGTGCGCTATACACTTTGTATGACTTAGAGTTTTGAAATTTATGGTTGATTAATTGTTTATGCATGATTGTTTGAGTTTGCTTAATGCTTGAATGTTGAATTAATAACTCAATGTTCATGATTTTATCCTTGATTGATTATGAGGGGTGTGATTGAGAGTTAATCTAAGTAGATTCAAGAGGTAGGTTCTTAGAACCGCCTCTTGGTTGGAAAATTGTTGTGCGAAATACAGATTAACTTAGGATTGTTGGGACATTGAATAGTGAGCACGTTTGTTTAAGTGAGATTGCACAAATGTGGTAACATTCATGGATGCACGTAGTTTAAGTTAACTTAGGCTCTATCCAATGTCGTGAGGCGGTAGAGTAATTAAAACATATGTCAAACGTTTCATGTTAAAATAATTAATTCACTATATTTGGATTAATGGTTTACTTTTAATTTATTGAGATAAGAGTTTTAGGTATGCACGTGTTAATGTATTATAATTTCTATTGTATGCTTTGTTGTGGCTATCTTGGATTGATCACCCAGTGTAGTTATCATTGGTTGTTACACCGATTTTCGAGAGGGACGAGTGGTAACGAACCTAGGTAGTTTTGAGGGTTAGGGCTTGAGACTGTGTCAAGACACCCATATACAACCATTTGTCTTTGATTTTCGTGTTTTATGCGGTTGCAAGTCTTACTTGATCCCGAGAATTGACCCGAGACTAGGCTATGTCCAATTTCGAGGGGCGGATGTGGTATTTTAAGGCATAGGTCAATTTTCGAATTGCATGATTATTATTTAGTTATCTCTTAATCATTAGGAAGTCATCGTTCTAGCGCCCTCGGTTGCTTGACTTCTTGAGTTCCATCCCCCATTTTGCTTTACCGCACTTAGTTTAATTTAACTGTAATTTAGTTAGAATATTAAATATCTCTCAAATTGTGCATTCACTTTAGTTAGTTTAGTTTTCATCGGAAAAGAGAAGGCATATTGTCCAAGTAAAAGACCCCATTTTGGTCCCTATGGATTCGACCAGGACTCAAGTGGGAATATAAATGTACTTGATGCGATCGTGTTCAGATGCGCGATGTCTTGAGGCGTGTTGCGGTGCGTAGCGTGTTTTTCAACCCATCACCTTCAAATTGACTTCTTTATGGAATTACTTTGTCACCTTCAAATTGACTTCTTTATGGAACTAAGTTGACAGAAACTAAGATTTCACAAGTCTATGTTTTAGGGCTCAAGTAACCTAAGAAAGGGATTTTCCCCCAGAGGCATTGCAAACCTAAGTCGTCGGCGTTTCGATGTTGAAAAGATTTGAGTAGTTGAGGAGGCTTGGGACCATATCTGATAATTTGCTATTTGAAGAACATACATGATAAAGAACACTAGATTTTAGGGATATCATGTGAATTTAGTCATAGAATTTTAAGATTGAACATATTAGCATCATCTCCTCCATTGGGATTTTGACATGAAAAGCTCTGCGATCGAGAGTGATCAAGGAAGAGGTTAAAGGAAGTTGTTGAAGAACAGGGTTTTATTAAGGGAAAAATTGCAATTTTCAATTTTTTTTAAATTTAAAATTTTTTTATTTGAAGAGATATTTATTTTTAAATTTATTTATTTATTTAAAAAATAACTAAAAAAAGATAAATACACCCTTAAATCATATGGTTAGTTTGTTATTAAGTGAAAGTAAAATGATTATTTCATATTTATCAATATTATTTAAAAATGTTACCATGAAGGTATTTTAGACATTTAAAAAATAATGTTGTTATCTTTAAGGAAAGTTATTAATAAAATTGGGGTACATGTAATATTTTTTCAAACTTGGGAGTATTAAATTTGAAATCGTGCATACTTGGTATAGTAAAGTGGAACTATCCATAATATATACAAACCAATCTTTAAACAAATCAAACTTAAACAACTCATTAAAAGAGTCGAAATTAAATTCAGTTATTAGAAGAGTTGTCAACAAATATTACAAGTGATGGTGCTATTTGGTCAATGATCCACTTGATGAATACACACGTTTAGGGTGAAATATATGTATATATTTGATTTAAAATTAATTTAATAGGTCATGATCCATAACTTATATCAATTAACTTCTTAATAATATGATATGAGAGCTAAACTCCTTAAATGCACACCTAAACTTTTTGAAATGCTAGTCTTTTTGAGTTAGAGTGGTGTTAATGTGTTCAACATGAGTTTCTTTGTGTGCATCTTTTTATCAAGACTCGTGCTTCCCAAAGAGTGGTATGATAGAATGCTCATGTGAACTCTCATAGACATGGGTCGAGTAGTCTCTTAAGACCGATAACACCAAAAATTACGATCGTAGTCTCTCATAATGGCGGGTTCAGTTAGGATGGAGTGGGCCCGACATGTGAAAGATTTAGCCGGGCATGTAAGAACTTGAGTTTAAGAGGAAGCAAAATAATTGAGTTTGTTAGGGAACTGGGCTTTACCTAAGAATACACGACAAAACTCGTAATACACACATCAGGTTATCATATCAGGTTTTGGGTACAATATATATAAGCTCGTTCGTAATCTCAAGTGAACTTACAATTGAGGTTCATCACTGCACCAGACTAGCTCCCTCCTAAAGCTAAATTACTTAAGGGAAAATGTCACTTACCTCCCTCGTACTATGTATGGTTTTCACTTACCTCCCTCAAAATAGAATGCGTTATGTGGAGTCTCCGAACTATACTAACGTTTCACTTAACTCCAACGGCGTTAGTTTTTAGTCAAAATGACGAAAATGCCCATGTATTTACAAAAAAATTTAAACATTTTAAAGACATTTTCTTAAAACATTTTTTATAACATAAATAATAAAAATTGATTCTAATCTTATTTTTAAAAAATATTAAAAATAAAAAACGGTTTTCAAACATCGTTTTTATGTTCTTAAAAATAATATTTTTAATTCTAAAATCAGTTATTTATTATTTATTTTTATAGAAAAATATATATTTTTAAAGAAGTTTGAAAAATAATTTTTAAAAACAAGGGCATTTTTGTCATTTTTGAAAAAAGGTTAACAGAATTTTCACAAAACTAACGCTGCTGAGGCTAAGTGAGACGTTAGTATAGTTCGGGGACTCCACAGAATGCACTCTGTTTTCGGGGAGGTAAGAGACATTTACCCATTATTTAAACTTTATTCTACTTTATCATCCCACACGGGCCCTTGCATCGCATGGGACTCCACAACCATGAGTACAACTGTTCAGATACTAGTTGGGAGAGACGACTTTACCTGAAAGTGTACAGTTCTTTTGCATCACACGAACCATTTCTTTTTTTTATTCAGCTGTTATTCTTTTGTGTTTTGGTATTTCAGGGTAAATTTAATCTGTTTTCTTACCATTAGTAGAATGGCTAAAAAGGCCGTGATGGATTTGAATGCTACTATTATGGATCACCAATTAAGTTTTAAGTTAATCTAAGAATATTAAGTCGATTCGTTCTCTTTGAATAAGACATAACAATATAAGGAAAACAGAAAAAAAGGAAAAACAAAAGATGGAGGTATACAGAGTGAAGAACCAACACATTCTTGTCTTATTGCTCGTTTGTTTGCTTTTCTCGTCATTATCACATTCACTATTATATACAAAGTGAATTATTTATTTCATTTACTCAAAGTTAAGTTATTAGAAGCCTCTAAAGAGACACCCAAACTTAAAGTAAGAAAAGGGAAGGTTTCACTAATAGATGGGAAATAATGTAATTTTCAACAAACAATTATTAGAAGAATGGTCAACAAATATTACAGGGGATGATGCTATTTGGTCAATGATCCACTTGATGAATAAGCGTTTAGGACGAAATATGTGTACATATTTGATTTTAAAAATTAATTTAATCAGTCATAATCCATAATTTATATCAACTATAGGGGTGTAAACGAGCCGAATCGAATTTTAATTGCTAGGCTTGAGCTCGGGTCGAGTCGAACGAGCTTATACAACTAAACTTGAATTCAGCCCGAAAAAATATAAACACGCTCGAGTTTGGCTCGGCTCGAGCTCGATTTGCTTTACTTTTATTACAAATATTTATTAAAAATTAAAACTAATAATAAATAAAAATATATAATTAATTAAATATTAAACGAACAAGTTCGAGATCAGCTCGATGCATCTCATTTAATTTCATGATAAATATTTATTGAAAGGTATAATAATATATTAATAAAACATTAAATGAGCGGGCTCGCGAGCCTATCGAACCTTAAAAGGTCAGGTTCGAACTTGCCTCGTTTATTAAACGAGTCTAATCTTAAATTCGAATTTAGCTCAAACTCAATTATAACGATCAACTTAATTTCAACTTAATATATCAACAAATATTAATATACCAATTTTAAACATCTCGTTAAAAACTCGACTCAACTAGTTTACTGTCAGTCTCGTGAACCTATAAAGCCAAATGAGCCAAAGAAACTTCATATATACATAAGGTGTAAAGTCAAATGTAAGAACAAAAACATGTAAGAAAACAGGTCAACCACAGTTTTTTCTTATCAGCAAGAAAGCAGTAAATTCTAATAGTCGTTGACTTTCTCATCGTCCGGAACGAAAAAGTCAAACCTGACGTCGACGGAGCCGGACACTTCCCCGGTGTCCTTATACTCGATGTTGGTGATCGTCCCTGTCTCGTCGTCCTCCTGATACTCCGGCCTCACCCGCCTCACCGGCACGGTCACTGAGTATATCGTTCCGAGGTCAGCATCCGTGGAGACGCTCAGCTGCACCTTGTCCTGCGACTCGATCACCACGAAGTCCGACAGGGCGCGCACGATGTTGCTGACGATCTTGCGCTTGGCCTCATCGCTGACCGCGCAGCGATCCGAGAAGAGGATCATCTTCAGGCGCTGCTTGGCGATCCTGGCGTTGGAGCTCCTCCTCGTGGTCTGCGATGGAAAGATTATCTTCCACGCCAGGTTCAGGCGCTCGAGGAAGCTCATGTTGACCGTGCTCAAGAGAAAGCTCTCAGCTTCGTCGCTCGCAGAGTTCATCGGGAGGTTGTACTCTTCAACAATTCCCGAGAGTCTCTCAGGATTCGCTAGGCATGTAAGTTTCCGGTTACTAAGCGCTACAGCAGATCCTCCTTTCAGAAACCTGGTAAAGTCGACCTGTAAGTATAGCATAAGGTTCGATTAAGTTTCTTCATTCCTAAGTTATCGTCTCATCCCCAAAGGAAGATTTCATTACGGATAACAAATACTAAAAACGGCGAGTGAAATAGAACAGACAAGTTTGTGACACCAACAAGTTCCAATTTAAGCCAATTTATCCCATAAAGCACGTGAAAGTGAAATCCGCAATCTGTGGGTTCAGTGATGAAGAGGACACCAAGACAGTTAAAATCCGACCTTCTTTTTCATTTGTCAGTGAAAACAAACAACAATGCAGTGAAGTATTGTAAATCAGTAGACAATGAGAATCACAAACTTTAACATATCCGTCTGTTAAAGTCACTAACATCTATCAATCTTAGACGAGAATCCAAGTTAGCATTTCATAACGAGGTCATAAACAAGATTCTATCATGCTATCATGTATACCGAAGATTTTATTCTACCAAGATCGTACCATCGTATCGTGTATACCTAAGTTATCAAAGTTTATCACCTTCTTTATTTTCATGCCCTTTATAGGAGTAACTGAAAAAGACTATGTATGTAGCCAAACAGGAGATGTTCGGGTTTTAGGCACACCGGTAGGTTTTCAACAAAAATTCAATGAATGAGAAAAAAGTCAACAACGTCCCATCCATGGGGGACTCCTTTCAATGTTGTCATATTGCTTAAGATGGGGTAATGGTTTTGGAGAGTTACCAGTAGACTATAGTTGGACGTGATTTCACTTCAGTAATCTCATTTTATTGGAATTTCTGGATATGCAACATTAGGGTTCAGTTTGATATTATAGAGCGATCAATGGAAACCTAAAGATGAATCTTACAGGTTATGAAGAGGAGAAAAAAATGTTCTTGGCAACTTTTGTTTCTCCAACTTCTACAATTTCTTCAAGCGCCGACAAATGAAAATGTACAAAAACCATCTTAAAACAAAGTTTGATTCTTTCAAGTTCGAACTAATCTTTACCGAGCAATTTAATGGTGACTAGACTCTTAAGAGCATCAAAATATATTGTACTAGGGTTTGTCATATCCTAACTCCTAGAAACTATCCTCAAACTCAATCAAAGAAAGTACACACTAAAGCAATGATGCAGCCATTGCAAAACTACACTTGTAAGCAAAACTAACAAATCATTACCCAAAAATACTCAAATCCGACTGGAACCCTTGCGAATGAGCTATGAATCTAAGTTTAAATACTAGGAAGCACTATCAAGCTTCATATCACCAAGTCCTGCTGTGAGCCAAAAGCTTCATATCACTACCTCAACTACCAAAAACAAAGTACAAAACAATCTTGTTCAGTGAGCTGAAACAAAACCCAGAAAAAATCTCAACAAACTAAAAATAAAAAGAAATGGCAAAAAAAAGTTGACTATATCAATAGAGGAAATAACAATAAGGAAAACAGGCTTTTGCACTCACAGGTCACGGGAACCGTTTCCAACACAAAACTATCATTTTCATGCATATTACAGCCACAGCGCAAGCTGAGAAGACATGCAATTGCGAGAAAAAAATCATAATCTCACAATTACATGTACTAGGGTGTGTTATATCCTGACGTCGAGAAGCTACACTGGATGAAAGAAACTATTGCAAATGAAAAGACACACTAAAGCAAGATGAGGTATGTCATTGCAATCTAACCATTTAAGCAAAACTAACAAAAAATTACCTAAACATACTCAAAAACCACCGGAAACCTCTGTGAATGAGCTATGAATCTAAGCCTGAATACTAGAATACACCATCAAGCTTCATATCAATAAGTATTAAGTTCTGCTCTGAACCAAAATCCCCAACTACATCAACCACCAACACAATGTTCAAAACAATCTTATTCAAGGAATTGAAACAAAACCCAGAAAAAATATCAACCACCTACATCAATAGAGAAAATTAGGCTATGAAAAAACAATTGGGCTTTGAGCTCCCAGATCATGGGAACATTTTCTTACACAAAATAAAACTATCATTTCATGCTAACTACAGACAAAACTGAAGCTGAGAAGACAAATCCAAATGCGAGAAAAATCGTAATCTCACAACCAACAGTCAGTCCTAACCTCGACCCATTACCAAATTCCACATTTTCATTTCACATCTCGCTTTTGTACGCAACAAAATAGACAAATAAGCAAAATTTGAGCAAAACAATTGAATCTTGATGCAGATTCCGGGAAAATCACAGCTGAGAAACAAAAGGGTACGAACACAGACCTTCGAAGAAGAGGGCAAAGAGCACCGAACGGGGTGCGGATGATAGGAGCCGAGAGTCGCAGAGACACTCAGATCTCCAGAAATCACCATTTTCGTGACCTTCAGCAAATTCCCAGAACCCAACTGTCTCCGATTCTCCAATTCTCCTTCACTCTCTCTTGCTCGTAGAGCACTCCGCGACACTGTGTGTGTTCCTCAAACCAGTAACAGGCTATCAATTTCCATCGCACATCGATACGACGCCGTTTCACCGCTCTCAACATTTTCTCGCTAACACAAGTAATTAAATAAAAAAAAACAGATTTTTATCAACCAAAAAATATAAATAGCGTAATTGTTTAGAGTCTTGTATTGAATTCGATTCACTGATTCGCTTCGGCCGCGAAACCTGTGGAGAAGACGAAGAAGAAGAAGAAGAAGAAACCGTCAACGATCAGAACCCAGAATCGAGAGATTGAGAGATTTGAATCGAAAGAAGCGAGCTTTGAATCGACATTCGCAGTGAATGGGTCGATGGGGAGCTGTGTCCGTTCTCATTCGGCAATTGCCCACAGCCTCTAGGTTCCTCAATCCCTATCCTCGAGGCCCTCCCAAACCCATCTCTCGGTTCTTCAGTTTCAGGTCGCTCTCGGCTCTGGCTTCTCCGCTCGAGTCCTATGGCCACGAGGGTCAAAATCTTTCTGGGTCTAGAGATTTTGCCCAGCGCGACTATTTTTCAGATTCGTCTGAGGAAGAGGACCAAGCCGGAAACATACCCGTCAAAGCTTATTTTCTGTGTACCAGGTACCTTGCTTGAACTGGGTTCGATTTTGGTTTTGATTTTGGTCTTCTGGGTATCTCTGGTTTTATTGGGTTGTATGCATTTGGTGATGAAGTTTGTGTTTTTTGGGGTCTGACTTGAATTTTGAGTACTTGGGTTTGGTTTGGTGTCAATTTGTTATGTGTATCTGGGTATCTTTGGTTTGGTTTGGTATGTGTGTGTGTTTTATGATGAAATTTGGGCTTTTTGGGAGTGCGTTCTTGTGCATTTGCATTGGTATGTTTGTGTTCAGCTTGAAGTGGTTGGCTAGGTTATTATGAACAATTTGCAGATTTTGGTTATGAATTCATAGTAGCTTCTAAATGGGTTAGTTTTGATATATTTGTGCTCAGCTTGAAGTAGTTGGCTATGTTATTATGAACAATTTCTAGGTTTTGGTTTACAAATTCGTAGTAGCATCAAAATAGGTTTTGGTACATTTGTGCTCAGCTTGAAGTGGTTGGTTAGGTTATGATGAACATTTTGCAGGTTTTGGTTCATCAAAATGTGTTATTTTGTTTATGTTCAACTTGAAGTGGTTGGCTAGGTTATTATGAACCATTTGCAGATTTTGGTTTACGAATTCATAGTAGCATTAAAATGAGTTGTTTACGAATTCACAGTAGCATTTAAATGAGTTGATTTTGGTATACTTGTGTTGATCTTGAAGTGGTTTGGCTATGTTATTATGAACAATTTGCAGATTTGGGTTTACGAATTCATAGTAGCATTAAAATAAGCTGATTTTGGTAGGACATGAGGATGAATTATGCTAAGCTCCAGTTGAGATTTGGAGTGTAAGTTGAGGAGTTCCTGAACTAATATTGATTTTGAAGGAGATTGAAGTGTTTGAGGCTTGTTAGTTGTTCTGAAACATTGTTTTTTTTTCATATCTCCCCTATTGGTTAAAAACTGATGCATGAACTACCTGCTGTTCTATGTTGGAATTGGTTGTGTCGTATTGTTTGCCATAGATTTGTGAGAGTTGCTTCTCGGAATGAAGCTCTTGTTTTGGCTTTGTATTCTCCATGTCTTCTGTTTTGGGGTCACTCCCTAACTGCTATCTCTTTTCTTTTGCTCTGTGTTCTTCTTTAAACTCGGCTTTCTCAGATAAATGGTTTTGACAGTATCAATTTGAAGAGCATGCAAGCCGAGAATTTACGCAACATTGTTCCCGCTACATCTCGCTCCTCAAACTACATCGCGCTTAGATTTTGCAGCCTCCCTCTAGAACTTTCTGTAAGTTTCCTCAAGAAGTATCTCGATCTTAATTACTTTCCGCTGCAGTTTCTCTTGTTTAACTTCTCCCCGGCTGTTTTGTTTTTTTATCTTATGAAATATTTTAAACGAGTCCAGCTCCGGGCTCACATTCATTGCAAAATGCATGAGAACTAGTACCGCTCTTTGATATTATTGTTTACTGAGAACAATGATATTTTTTATACGGCAAATGGTAAAATTACTAACTAAGGACATTTTAGGGCTTGGGAATTGGAGAGGACCTGTACTGCTACCGTTACATGGTCGTCTTCCAATATGGATCTGCGGTTCTGTTTAACATTGATGACGATGAAGTTGAAACTTACCTGGAAATGGTTAGGAAACATTCTTCAGGGCTTCTGTCGGAGATGAGGAGAGACGGTATGTGGAACTAACTTCTCAACCTAATCTGATAATATTCTCGATTTGGTTACTCTATGCATTTGATTTTTTGGGATTTGAATTGAAGCTCTTCCTTGGCCAAATCTTGTTGGTAGTCTTGTAATGGTAGGGTTTTCATTTTTTGCTGAAATCATAACAAATGGAACATTTTAGGTTGATATGATTCAATATTATTATCATACTTATTCCAAATCCACCGAATCCAAGAAGACTCATTTTTTCCTAATTTACTTGCGGATCCAAACCTAATGTAACTGGTTGCTCAATTATTATTATGCATTTCGGAACTAAAAATATTTGTTTTTTCGGTTTCTTGGACTGAATACAATTATTCTAGTGCTATCCATTACATATGTCATTCTTGATCATATTTTGTCGTGGCCTTTAGTTGCAAGTCTCAAATGATTATCCGAATTCTAGATTTTGACTCGCCTTGTCCTCGTGATAGATTATGCTATAAAAGAGAAACCGTCAATGGATGTGGGTATGCGGGGAGGCCCTGACTACATTGCTCTGAAAACTCTCGACGCTGATGGTATCAGAATTATTGGAAGTGTGCTCGGTCAAAGTATTGCTCTGGATTATTTTGTTTCTCAGGTAAATCACATATACATATTGATTTACATTCTCATTATATTGATCGATGGCCCGTTCATTTTTTTCAATCTTCATGAGCTGAGATTTTAATTTTATATTAACTCTCTCTCTCGATATCTAGGTTGATGGTATACTTAGAGAGTTTGCAGACATAAACCGAAACCTGGAGAAAACAGGAACGTTTACAATGGAGAGGAAGAAACTCTTTCAGCTCGTCGGGAAGGCTAATTCAAATCTAGCCGATGTGATTCTCAAAGTCGGGCTTTTTGAGAGGTAACATCCCGGTGTCTCTTTGTCGTTTCCATATGAAAATTACCCGAGCTTTCTTTTTTTTCTATAACAAGATTAGGCACATATATAGTTCATCGTAGAACTTCGTTTAAACCATTCTACGATCATGTAAATGCGATGAAAGTCGATTTCTATAAATTCTTCAAACTCTGAATGTAATTTATAAAGAAAACCTTTATAATATCGTTCTTTCTTGCACTGTTCAGATCGGAAATTGCTTGGAGAGAGGCAAAGTACGCTCAAATATTCGAGTATCTCCGGGAGGAATATGAGATCACACAACGCTTTGGAGACCTCGACTTCAAGCTGAAATTCGTTATGGTAAACGCTAAAATCTCTATTTGTCATGTACAAGCCTTAGAATGTTTGAATGAGATCACCGACCTTTCATTTTTTTCTAAATCCTCGCCTTGTTTTCAATATTGTGAAAAGACCAAACCGTGTAACTTTTGAATTTCCAAATTGATGCCATAATTTATCCTCTCATCGTCCGTAACCTCTCAATGCTAAACGATTTCTCTCTCTTTTGCAGCACAACATTCATTTTCTTCAAGAAGTCCTCCAAAGCAGAAGATCCGATCTCTTGGAATGGTGCATCATTTTCCTGTTGAGCGTCGAGAACATCATATCCATCTACGAGATCATCCGTGACTCGTCTGCATAGGTAATACAATCTCAGTAGTCATATAGAATAGTTTCATCCGATTACAGCAGAATAGCCATTTTGTATCCGCTGATTCTTTTTTCCGAAACCCTAAACTGGAAATATTGTTGCCCTAGTAGAATATTAAACAAATTGGCACGACCAAGCTTTGAATAATCAAGTTTTCACAATATTTATCGCTATGAATGTGTAAATTTCAAAATTCATGAACCATAAGGGCGTTGCCGGAGGAGGTCCAGCAAGGTCTTCAATGGCTTTCCTGGGGTAGGAAGAGAAGAAGAGAAGAAACAAAACCGAGAAAGAGAGATTGTTTTTGTGAGACTGCATTTTAGCTTGTTGAAGACTCATTTTGCCTTCTCCACAGTGCTCGAGAATGTCTGCAAAAACGACAAGAGCAGTAAAGATTGGTGCTTTGGAAATCGTTGATTTGCCTTCATATTAATATTCGATTAACCTTCTATTCTCTTATCTGGTCGAATAATATCTAACGATTTTAGGACACTGCTAAAGCTTCACGTGAAGTGGCTATATCATGAGATGAGTGCAAAAACTAGCCGTGTAATATTTCACCTTTGCAAGAAGTTAGTGTTTGTTCTGTTAATTAAACAAAATTAAACACTGGGTATTTCTTTTTATGGCATCAAAAATGAATGGGAAATGAAAGTATTATTTTAAAATATACATGTAAGAAAACTAATTTAATTAAATTGCAAATGAAAAATAGTTCTATTTATTATCCAAAAATAACACTGACCTCACGCTTAGTTCTTTACTACTCAACCCAACAATTTCTTGCAATTAATAAAATATACTATAATTGCCAAAAAAAATCTCTATACGACCTTCACAAAATCACGAAATGGGCATAATCAATATTTGAATTTGTTGTCTCTGTCCTCATCATTGTCTCAACATCTAAGGAAATTGTGAATCTAGATCCGGATTTGAACCAGAGAATTAGAGAGTTCCCCTTCTCCAAAACCTTGGACGAATATGGACCATCTCCTCTCGGCCATGGTCGCCGCCTACGATCCCAGCTTTGCCATCGATTAGTTCTCAACCACATACTCTTTGATCTGTAATTCGATCTGTAATTTTCGATTTGATTGATTGATTGCCCAGATCTAAGCAAAATGGATATGAAGTTCCGATATGAAATCTCTGTTACACTCTTGTTCAATTTCTATTTTTTAATCATATGTTGGTGAAGAATTCTGTTATGGGTGTTCTAGATCTAAGGTACTTGAAGCATGAACCTTGAATTTAATGCTTTTTTTGCTGATCCAAAAATAATTTATGCAGGAAGCAACGACACAGAGTTACGGTTCGGAGATGGAGGATCGAGCTCTCCTCGGCGTAGGCCCAACACACAGGGACGCATGCCTTCTTTGGTGTTCCAAGGTTGAAGACGAGGAAGAACAAATGCCAAAACGGTGTGCGACTTGCCTATTCCGTTCCGTCTTCTTCGATCAAATGGTTCTCCGATGATGTGGGGTTTGGGGACAGTCTTCATCGATTTGGAATTTTATATAAGTGTAAACTTAACCAAAAAATGGATTAAGAAAATTATTTATTCTTGTAAGAATTTCTCATTATACTTGCCAAAGAATTCTATTGATCTCTCTTATGTTAATCCAAGTAAAATCAATCAATTTTATACCACAGTCAACTGAAAATTGAACTTTCTCGTGATGAACATTCAACTTTCTTGTAATGAACAGTAACTAGTAATACAATGAAGAAGATGTATAGTGTAAAGGACATTATAGACATATTATATTGATATTAAAGGGTTTAGTGAACATGAATTATCCCTTGATATTATACTGCTGTTTTCAATTTTGTTACACAACCAATTCATCAAGAACAAGTGCAAATTTTCACATTAAACTTATGAAACTAAAATGATGGTTTAAAAAATTTTGTATATACATTTTTTAACGCCACAACTATCTAGAAGTTAATCATTTGCCGTTACTGTCAAATTAAAAATAATGTAAGATTGAAATAGTTACTAATTATGTAAACTGTCTTTGCAATAGAGTGTTGTTGTGTGGCAGACTATATTTTCAAGTAAAATATATGCATTTTATTTAAATGACAAAATGCTCCTGTTTTTATTTAATTAAAAACAGTGGGTGCTGATCAACCATTATTGATCTCCTTTTTAGGCAGATATGGAATTTAGATTTCAAAGAAATACAGAGGAGGCATTGCTGTTTGCAACTAAGCAAAATCTTACCAAAACAGTGCAGAAGCAAAATATGCAGCCAAAACCAGCAAGAACATGTGAAAATGATCAAAAACCCCGAAAATGGGCAATTTTTTGTGTATTACATCAAATATAACCAAGATTTCCTAAGAACCATTGATAATCACACCTTAATTATGTAATCATATCAATGATGCCAAGTTCTTGCATTTTACAGCTAGCAAGTTTCACAATTCAGCAATAACAAGACACAGTTCACAAATGCTTCAATATGATGAAATCAACTATCAAACTCAAAAGGAGAGTTATATAAATATGATTAGCAGATGGTGTCAATCCAACCTTCTCAGCAAGTACTCAACCTGAACTTCCTTCGTCAGAGGCATGATCCAATTTCCATAGAGTTTAGCGACTAAACTAGGTGTGATCTTGTATACCGCAACAGTTTCACCTTCATCATCTTGATTGATCTTTACGTCTTGGCCAAAGGTTTTGGTCTTTGCTTCCACCCTCTCCTTGATTAGAGCCTCCACGCTCTCAAATGTTAGCAGTTTCATCAGCTGAGCCCTATCCTACAATGATCACAAGAACGGACTGTTAAAAGACATTGTGTGTCATTGGTTTGATGTATAAGAAAGTGCAGTGGAGATTTATTTACTTGCAGTTTGATGGCTGCCTCATAGTCGGCGGGGGATGCAAGAAACTTTGCTTCCGCAACAAATTTACCATAGTGGATTCTCTTTGACAGTACCTAAAATTATGTTTTCGACAATTAGAAGTAAAAATGAGTATATAAACTAGGGAAGCTTGTGTCGAAAGCAAACATGAATCATTCAGTTAGGCCAGTCTTTCTGTCCCAAAGTAAGTGTTATTTTTTATTTCTTTTTTTCTTTCCAAAGGTTAAGGATTAGAGGAGTCAGTGCTTCACTTTCTGATATACTTAACATGGTGAATTCTCTTCGAGTGCCTAAAATAAAGTTTTCAACACAAGAATTAGAAGCTAAATTCTTTACGCAACAACCCGTTGTGGTGAAAATGAATATAATTGTCCTTTTCAAAAGTTAAGGATTGGTGGAGTTAATGTTTCACTTTCCGGTATACTTACTACAGTGGATTTTCTTCGAGAGTACCTATAATGAAGTTTTCACCACAATAATTAGAAGCTACGTTCTTTACGCAACAACCCTTTGTGGCAATAATGAATATAAACTACGGAAACTTGTATCAGAAGCAGGCATGAATTATCTACTTAGGTCAATACCAATCTAAATACTATTTGTCCCAAAATAAGTGTCATGTTTGACTGTTTTCCCCAAAAGTTAAGGGTTAGTGCTTCAGTTTCCCATATACTTGTTTTTGGTCGGAGGAAGTAATAAGAGAGAAGCCAATCACATACTTAAAAAAGTTAAGGATTAGTAGAGTTGGTGCTTTGGTTTCCCATATACTCACTTTTGGTTGGAGGAAGTAATTAAAGAGAAGTCAAGCGCATACTTATCGTTGAATACCATGGATTAATGCAGCACAAAGATTACAGTTCATTTACATACCTGCAAGCAATTTGTGTCGCAAACTGCAGCCGATCCATAATTACCATCATCTCCCACCTTGACCAATCTCGGAAGGAGATCGCTAAAATACATATTCCATACCTTGTTGTTTATGTTAATCGAATCTGCACATGAATGCAGAACCTAGTTCCAACAAAAATAAGCACAAAAACAAGTTAATTCAGAAACTATGAAACAACTCAGGCTTGGAAGTGCAGAATTGAATATCGCCTTCATATACTGAATGTACACAATTGTGCCCTCAAAGATTACCTTAGGGTAGTGCAAAGGCGGGAGCATTGGCTCGGGTAAGGATGTCGGGAAGAAAGGGTGCTCGTCCGGACTCTTATACCTCCCAACCTAATTCACAAAGAGAAACCAATCAGAGAACTTGTATAAGATATTAAGAACGAGAAAATTCTTCTATAACAAGACTCGGCCAGGAATTGCAATCTGACCTGAGCTTGGAGTTTCTCGGTCTCTGCAACCATAAACTCAACCAAAGAACCTCGGAACCCATCCATGGAGAAGGCATTGTGGTCATATGTGTCTGCATTGTAACAGTACTGAGCTCTCTCCAGAAGGCCGAATATTATGCTGTCCTCTTGTCGAATCAAAGAGTGTCGTATATTGTCTAGAGTTAAACTCTCGCTTTCATCTATCCTTCTATTTGTTTTGGATCTGTGTGAAGATAAAATAAACGTTAATGAACTTGTCACCATCAACCAATCAAAACAAGTTTTCAATCCCTTCATAAACAAACGAGTTACCACTTTTCAATCCGCTCAACATTCAAACTACGATTGTGAAATATTCCATCCTACAAATGTCTCCAAAAAACACTCCCAAGGAAAATCATATGTTCCTAAGTACTTATACCTTGTGTTCTAAAAAAAACACTAGTCAAGAGGAGAGGGCCTTCTAGGGACTAATCGGAGATTAGTCGGGGATTAACAGAGGATTAATGGAACAAGTCCGGGATTTTTAGAACACTGCTTACAACTAATTTTGAGATTTATGTAACCAAGAATCAACTGCTAACATACACATTGTATAATATGTCATCTCATTCCTTCACACCTTAAATCTTAAAACACTCTTTCAGAAAGATACACTAAACACTACACATTCTTTCACAAACATAAACTAACCATTTAAGAGATCAAAGGGGTTGATTTTGTTCCATTAATGCCCAATTACATGGGAATTCATAAAATCACACTCAACCACACGCAACGATGCTTCACACATGGAATATACATACATACTTATATATAATATACTCAAACACACATCAATACAAGAATCTACATATCTGCCTTTTTGGGGGATCATAAATATTATCTCTCAGTTATATTCATGAATGTAACTTCTACAACTTACCCACTATTTCTCACAAATATAAGAATCAACGTAACCATAACATCAATTACACATCTGCTTTTGGGGGGATCATAAGTATGATCTCTCAGTTAAATTCATGAATCACACTCTCACCACCAACCCACCATTTCTCACAAATAAAGCTCCACACCCATCCACACACAATGATGCTTCACAAATGGAATATACATGCATACTTATATACAATATACTCAAACACACATCAATACAGGAATCTACATATCTGCCTTTTGAGGGATCATAAATATTATCTCTCAGTTAAATTCATGAATGCCACTTCTTCAACTTACACGTCATTTCTCACAAATATAAGAATAAACATAACCATAACATCAATTACACATCTGCTTTTGGGGGATCATAAATATCATCTCTCAGTAAAATTCATGAATCCCACTTTCACCACCATCCCATCCACACACTCAACTCACAAAACAATAAAAATCAAAACTTTGAGACCCATCTCGCGATTGTTACCTGAAAGCTACAGGTGAAGAAGAAGAAGAAGAAGAAGAAGAAGAAGAAGAAGACACAGCTCGAACAGAGCAAAACCCATTTCCCCTAGAAACCGCCCTGAACCTGACGATCTTCAGAGAAGGTCCAATGGCGGTTTTGGAGGGCAATCGCGAGATGGGTCTCAAGAACCTCGACCCAATGGCCTGATTCGAAGCTTCAATCAACTTAGCCTCCATCACTATCGCTCCGGTTCCGATTCCAAAACCGATAAATGAGGGAAACCGATACTAAGCTGCGGATGAGTTATGAAGAAGACAGAGAATTTATACAGAGAAGAGAGCGGTTTAAATTTGTGGAGAAGACGGTGGGTTGCGATTCTGTGTGCCCAGTTATAGATTTGGAAGTTACGCTCGTTAATCTCAGCCGTTGAGTTCAAAACGTAAGGTCTCGATCACTCTCATCAGCTTGGTAATTGAGTCATTAGTTTTTTTTTATTGGACTGAGTCATTAGTTGACTAAATAAGACCGGTCATTATTATGATAATTAATTAATTTGCATAACCTTCTTTTACCTTATAGTAGTATAATATGAGCAGTCTATATATATTACATAATTTTAATTAATGCCCGTAACTGTTTTCCCTGTCTGGATATTAGGAAAATAGCTAAAACAATATTGAGTGTAATTATATTCCATATCTAAATCTGACTCATTTAACATAAAGTTGTAATTAATTACTTTATCCAAATTATAAGTTTATGGTTTCAGCAAACTTTTATTATATTTTTTTGAAAATTTAGTGTCAAGAGATTCAAACAATAAAATGATAAAGAGAGAGCAGCACAAGTAATAAAATGTGTGACCTTATTAGTTGATCATTTGCAAAAATTATCACCTAAACATCAAACAAATGAAGCAATTGTATCGACCAACCATGTCAAAATCACAACGGGTTTTCGTTATATTGCCTAATAATAACGGTTTCTATTTTTTTTAAAAAAACTAAAAAGAAATTATAAATGTTGTTCACATGATATTTTGTCTAATCATTCATTTTAAAATAAAATGATCTACAAATAAATGAAATTTGTGATACTCTAAAGCTTTTGAATTTTGAAAAAAATTCAAATATGTTTTTATGAAAATTATGTTATATAGGAGAATATTAATGGTTAAGAGATTCAAACAATGTCCCCAAGGGGACATCGCAACGGTTTGAGCCTCAAATTATTAATGGAGAGGTCTGGGTTTCGAACCCTATTGTGAACATGGTCAGAACTCACAACTTACATGAGAATCAATTGTGATCATTAGATGAATATTTGGATGGTTTTGATTTTTGCTGACTTATTAATGACAATTTGGTGTAATTATTCACAACTTTCTATTTAATTTTGTCTTTAAACACAAGTATAAAGGTATTTTCGTATTTTTGTATCATTAAATTATTATATTTATTTACAAGATCTAATTTAGTCAATTCTTAATTTATCTTTTTACAATTTTATAGGTTTGTTTTTATAAATACAATTTATTTCCTAATTTATTGTTTGTATGATTTCATGAGTTTATTTTTAATTTTTTATAAATACAAGATTTACACATTTATTTTACTATTTTATGACTTAATATATTTCTTTCAATTTTATTATATTATTTTTCCGATTATATGATTTACACATATTTTGTACTATTTAAATTTCTATGACTTCATGATTTCACTTTAACAAATACAAGATTCACACAAAATTTTGACTATTTTATTTCATTTTTATTCCATGATTTTAGTTTTATGATTATATAATTTACCCAAAAAAATTATTATTTCAATTTTTACGATTTACTTTCTACGGACATGTATTTGCACACCTCTATGTGAATCGTTTTCATTATTTCTAATTACATGTGTTTCATTTTCATAATGGTGATTCATGTTTCATTTCATCGAAATAATATATGTTTCAACAGTTCTTATTTCACAAATCATATGAAAATCTTGTGATTTCATCGGAATAGTATATGTTCTCATATATGTTTCATTGGCTCATGTTTCATAAACTTTATGAAAATGAAACACAAAGGAATGAGGTTAGGGATGTAGTTTTTGCCTCGGCCCGGGGGGGACATGGATTGACGACATGGGGTGTGAGGGCGGCATTGATGAAGGGGGTGGAAGAAGGGTGGACCAAAGTAGAATTGGAATCAGACTGTCAGGGAGTTGTGACTGAGGTTAATGGAAGCATGGAGGTTCTAGCGTTGAGGGGAGGGATAATAAAGGATTGTCTTAGGTTATTTTCAAGTCTTATTGACGTGAAACTTAGTTTTAAGCGTAGATCAGCGAATAGGACGACTCATACGCTTGCGAAAGCGGCCCTTTCAGGCACTAATTGGCAGTCGAGACGGGGACCTGCCCCGGACGGCTTTTACACTCGTATTGCATTTGATTTACTTTAATGAAATTCAGGATTTGTTATTCAAAAAAAAATATTAAGAAACAATTATTCTTCTAAACAATTAATGTTTTATTTTTGGTATTAGTTATTTTTGGTGTATTGTATATAAAGTAGGAAACGAGCGGAACAATTAATGTTTTATTTTTTGTATTAGCTAAATTTACCTAATACCCTTTCATCTATTATTATATTTATTTCAACAATAAGTCAATTAATTAATGATAGTCATTGATTATTACCATCCTATAAATGATAATAGTTCTTATATTCTTTTGTAAGAGGTGGTTTTTATCTGAGTTCATCCCAGATTTAGTATATAATAAAAAAAAGATTCAAACAATAAGATTATAAACATTATTCACCTATGTTTGGTATGATAATTCATTTCTAAATCAAAATAATTACAGAAAACGTCACTTGCCTATATACTTAAAGTTAACTTACATAAAAAAATTTAAACATTTTTTGCAGCTGAGTAATACTCAAGAATTACAATTTTTTCAATGTCACTCATTTAGTGAGGTTTCATTAGTTTTATTTTATTTTAATTTTGATTTTTTCGAAAATACTAAAATACACTCTCATTCAATGTGACGTCGAATGCGATAGTTCTCATGAACCCACCAATTATCTCTGCAGTTTGAGGATTTTTTGAGAAATTGTTGGAGTTTGTAATTTTGGCTTCTTTTAATTCTATCTACAACTTTGTGATTTTAGTTGGGTCTTTACAATTTATAATTTCAGTATTTTCTAGTATTACGACAATTATTAATATTGTTTGAACAATGAACAATTTTTTCTCTTATGATTCATGCAGAACATTTATATATTGATTTTAATGTTTCCAAAAAAACAAAACTTGATCTTCTTCTACGTGTTGCTCCCATGGCGTCAATGCTCACTTCCCTTAACTCTCTGTATCTTCTTTTTGTCCTTCACTTTGGTTCTCACCATCTCTTCCATCTCCGCCATTAAAATGATTTTCAAAATTAACAACTGTTTGTCACAATTCACGTGCAAAATTAAAATGGGTCTAAGAAAATTATAAGGTCTCTTAGTTTCGGATCAAAATGTGTTTTAAAAATTGACCACTAAACTTGATGTGTATATTTATGAATGATTTTTAGAAGGATTTTAGTTTTCTCATGAAGAAGAGAGAACATCAAATGACACATTTTGAAATTTTAAAATATTTAGGGGCAACTTAGTTCTTTTAACATCAAATTCTATCAGAAGTTAAAGAAATGAGTAATAATTATAATTTTGCCAAAATGGGAAACGATCAAGTCAAAAAATATTTAAGTGTAGTTATATGCAAAACAATTAATTTTAAATGTAGTCAGATGACATTTTTCCAAAAAAATTATAAACCATTATTTACTTGATATTTCGTATAATCTTTTGTTTTGTAAACAAAAATTCCGAATAAAAAATAAATTGAATTTGTGATACCTCTAAAGCTTCTGAATTTCGGTACCCTCTACCCTTCCTTATCCATTAAGTTCTTAGCAATTTGGTAAGCTTTTCTCAAGTACCCTCTAAACCTCTTTGAATTGAGATTGACCTCTTGTTTTTTCAAATAAATGTCCATAACGTCTGTAGGCCAACCCTTGTTTTGAATCTCATAAGGGCTCTTCACTAACATATTGTCCTTCCCGTATTTGTTCACCAGACTGCTCTCTTTAGCTTCGATCCTGTATTTCATGTACTCCAATTTCATCTGGCGGCCGACTCTTCGGAAGAAGGCGTCGGCCGCCCAGGTAACCCCGACCGGAACAATCTGTAGGAATGCAGAGCCCGGTCGGAGGAACAACGAATGGGTCAGGGCAGCTCCGTGCACCCCGATTGTTGCTAGGTGACCCTGGAAGTGTAACATAGTTTTTGAGTTTGGTAACAAAGTTCGGTTTATGGTCATGAAGCCATATGAAATGAGGCCCAGGGTGGCGTTAGAGAAACAATGGGTGGCAGTATCATTTTTCAGGGTAATGATCGGGTGCTTGCTGAACGTCTCGAGCAATCCTGCGTACCTCCGAGCCCACCAATCGGAGACGACGATCACGAAATCTCGATCGGGGAAGATCGTGTTGACGGTGATGAAGAGGGGGATGAACCCGTCGTTGAAGTCGTGGAAGAAGTTTCCGGTGTACCCGCCCGCAGAGAATACGAGCGCCGGCGGGCCTCACATTTTGGGCCTGTTGGGCCCATTGGGCCCGATGTCTTGACCGTAACCTCCCTGATCTTGGCCATTACAAAATCCTCGTACTTGCGCGGGTAGGGCCTGATCTTTTCAATCACTGTGGGCCCATTCGGCCCAGAAACATAGAATGTGGATGTGGTTGGGTCCAATACAGTTGGGCCGTTGATTTTGCAAAGATCGTAGCGTATGTCTCGCCGGTCACAGCTGGTCAACGGCCGTCGCAACCGGGGCCGGCGGGGAAGCTCCGGCGAGATATTTTTCTTCACTTCCACTCTTAATTCTGAAAAAATAAATATTAATATAATATAATATAATATAATTAAAATAATAATAATAATAAATGCTTGATAAGAAGTGAAAAAATGGGAAAGTGATCACTCCAATTTCGTGTGCACTTTCCTTGCAATCGATGCGTATAGTGAATCGAATAATTAATAACAAAACTATCTTTTTTTTAATAATATAAATGTTGCTTTTGAGTTTTGGATAAGATTTTTAGTTGGCGTAGTGACTAAACCACATAAGATGATAAAAAAGAAATATTTAGATTTATACTCCTATTATTGATCTAGATTTATACTCATAAGATTTCATATCATTTTTAGAAAGAAATAAAAACATGATAATTACATAGAAATTTCAAAAAAGGAGAATATCAATGAGCTCAATTTAATCCCAAATTTGGTTACCATTCTTAATTTTCTTTTCCAAAAAATGAATTCTAATATAGATTTTCATCCTCATTGTTTAATCCCAATTCTGGTTCCCATTTTTAATTTTATTTTCCAAAAAAATAAATGATGATTTAGATTTTTATCCTCATTCTTGAGTGTTATTTTAACAACCAAATCAGATATATTAAACCAAATATGAGTAATACAACCATAAGACTTAGGGAGGGTAAATCCCTCTAATCGTCAATCAGTTCCAAATAAAACCGATATATCAAAGAAATCAATGACTCCATTTGCTAATCTAAGCACCAAACAGACACTTGCATTAAAAAGTTGAGACTGAACAACCGTCTCGAGAGGCGACACGACAAGGACATCATTCTTGATTATTGTTTCTAGACAAACATATTATAGCTACAAAATATTGTTTTATGATAATTTTCCGGCCATCCACAATTTCTCATTTATCAAACTAATTATGCATCAGAAAATATAAAAAAAAAGACCAACGATCTATATCTCATCAGAAAATTGAAAGTGTAGCCAAGATCAAATATATGAATATAAATTAATTCCATATTTATCCGATAAACAGATTTTGCATAATAATAATAATAATCTAATGCTAACAATTAAACTTAAATTAATAAACATATGGTTGATAAACATATTTATCAACCATCTATTTTGAATATTTATATACATAAACAAACTGATTTCGAGGTAGATTGAGAGATTTTTGGTTTTGATTTAAATTAAATGGGTTTTGTTTGTGTCTTTAAGGTTTGTACTTTTATTGATTACTTACGATACCCATAGAATAAATTTATTTTGACTATTTCTGGTATTATTTGGCAGCCATTAATTGAATAAGTACTTGTCCTTGAATTCAAATTTAATTCAGCAGCCATAAAAATGATATTGACGTATAGAGAAATATAGAGTAATGTTTTTATTTTATTTTTTTGTCCATCAAATATCAGTACAATCGACTTAAGTGACCTTGGTTGTAGAGAAATATTTATATGACTACAGAATTGATGTGAAATAGTACTAAGTTAAATTTTAATAAAAATTGATTAATATTTAGGGATAATTACAGATAAATATACACAACTATAAAGATTATGTAAATATTTTTATTAGTTCTCTTCCTTGAAATAATAGTATTTGAATAACCATAATTTGAAAATTACCAAGAAATTTAAAAGTGAAAATCAAAGACACTATATATTTCTAAATCTATTGTTCACAAGATCAAAATCTATGTATCCTTTAAAAAGTGAAAATCAAAACCTATGAAAATTACAAAGAAATTTAAAGTGAAAATCAAAATCTAGATTGTTACAACGAGACTCCGTTGATTTCAGAGAGATGAGGGGTTCGGGTTGAAAGAGAGAGAGGTTGATGATGAGGGCAATATAGACATTTCACAAAATTGTCAAATATTATAATCGACAAATATGAAAAGGCCAATGTACTGTTTGTTATTTGTTTAAGAGAAAAATAGTCATTCATATTTATGAATTAATCGTACCATTTCAAAATTAGTGGGAGGGTGTTTGTACATTCAGCAAATACTTCTGTTAAATTTAACTTTCGTTATCTTCAGTGTAACAAAACAAGTTAGGATATGTATAAAAAAAGTTTTTAAAGTTGAATAGCAAATTTGAAAATGGTCAAAGTTGGGCACAATGATATATAATTATCTCTATTATTTATACTAACGAATATATATATAAAATAAAATGTTTTTTACGTCCAAAATGAATTTTTGTTGACTACATATTAATTATAAAGTTAATTTAAATTAACCTATTTGTCATACTTTGAAAAATATAGGAATAAAAGTAAACAAGTTTAGTAATGAGTATAGAAGCTTACAAACATTGCTAGTAAGTACATTTACAAGTCTAGTGTTCTATGAATCTAATATAAGAAATCTCAATTTTTTATAGAAATTTTGAAATATAAAATATTTTCAAAAACAAACATATCCATTGAATCATAGTAAATTCCAAATTTTGTATATTCTAATTTGATAATAATTGATTTTGCTCCATTCTTCTTTAATAATTTCATCCAAGTTAGTTAAAGCATTGTATTAATTGATTGGTTATTGAGTGTGTGCACACACAATTTACCATATACGTCGGTGAATTAATATTGTTTGCATTTTTGGTAAAAAAACAATCCAAATTCCTCAAGAAAGATAGTTATTTCAATCCAAATGGGTAAAACCAACAACTTTCAATTTCTGACCTCGAGAGGACACCGTAACGGTTTGAGCCTCACATTGTTAATGGAGAGATAACAACCTTCAATTTCTGTTTAAAATCAACCCTCCCTATACATGAATTTCTTGGCCTTTTCGAGAGCTTTCTCTATGTAAACCCTAAACCTATCCAAGTCCAATTTCACATTTTGCTCCTTCAAATAAATGTCCATAACCTCCTTGGGCCATCCATTGTTTTAGGCACCACTAGGGTTCTTAAACAAAGTATTGTTTTCCCCATATTTATCCATCAACGTACTCTCGTTAATTTCGATTCGATACTCGATGTATTTCAGCCCTATTTCTGTGGCCGACTTCTCGTAGCACACTCCCGCTGCCCAACTCGTCCCGAGCGACACCACTTGTACAAACACAGAGCCAGGTCGCAGAAACAACATGTGTGTGAGTCCGGCCCCGTGCACGCCAATCATGGCGTGACTCGAATTAATCAGTTTATAAAGTTGTCTCAACGAAGTATTGGATTTTGGCTCAAACAGAATGACGTCGAATCCTACATCGCTCGCTACATTCTTCGCTTCCTCCAGGTTGAGGATCGTGCGGCCGATCTTCAGTGACCCCACACGAGTCTTGGGCGGGTTTTTTCCCGGGTGGCTAATGCGGGCCTGCCAGGGCTATAGGCCCTGGCGAGTAGGGCCCGGAAGTGGGTGAAGGTTTTTTTAGTGGGCATTAATTTTGGATCTATAGTCATGAAACCGTGTGACACAAGGCCTATAGTGACATTAGTGAAACAATGAGTGGAAGTATCATTTTCGAGGGCTATGATCGGGTGCTTCGTAAACACACGGAGCAAGTCCTTGTACTTGTTGACCCACCAATCACGCCCCGTCGCAACCACGAGTACGATATCATCTCGGTCGGGGTAGATCGAATTGACGGTGATAAAGAACGGCATGAACCCATCGTTGAAGTCGTGAAAGACGTTTTCGGTGTACCCTCCCGCAGAGAATACAAAAGCCGGTGCATTGTGTTTCACTTCACATTTCGATACCATAAGGGTCGAAATGAGAGTGATTTCTTTAATTCGGGCCATTGTGTGATTTTCACTTTTTTGAGGGTACGGCCGCAATTTTTCCACCACGGGAGGGATGGTGAGGCTATATGCGTAGAATGTGGATTTGGTGGGGTCCAAGACGTTTGGACCGTTGATCGAGCAAATATCGTATGAACCGTGAGACCTGTCACACCTGATTGGTGCGGGTGTAGGACCTTTCGGTGGCCTCGTCCGCAACAGATCATACACTCTTCTTGCCGCCCCTACAAAATTGTCCCACGAAATTAATATCTTGACACTTAGTGTTCACCTCAAACTCAATTAAGATTCAAACGAGATTGTATAACTAAAGTCGAGTTCGGCTCGAAAATTTTTAGATAAACTCAAACTCGTCCTAACTGACTTAATTTACAATACAAATATTTATTAAAAATTAAATAAAAATAAATAATAATTCTTTAAATACGAAACTAGCCAGCTCGAGATCGATTCGACTTGATTTGTCTAACTTCATTACAATTATTCACTAAAATTTTGAATAAATATATAATTAATTAAATGTTAAACTAGTCGTCTCACGAGTTCATTGAGACTTAAAATGTCAGACTCGAATAAACGAGCCGAATGTTTAACGAGCCGAAGCTCGAGCGGCTTGTTAAAAGCTCGGCTCGTGTACCGTCATGCTGAACACGTTTGTGTTAATCTATTAATTAATCGAGTTGCATAATTAACGATCTCCAACACCGTCACTACCCGTCGTTTGGCTGCCGAAAAAATTTCAAGACTGAAGCAAAATCTGTGAAACTATCAAGAGGTGGATGATGGGTATTGGGTTCGGATTTTACCTTCAGATTTGGTTCTGGCATTGGCTTCGATGCGAAGCATTGAAATGGAGGAGACATTGTTGAGGAAAACGGAGAAGAAGCACAGACTAAGCACCACGAGGCACGCGACCGAGAGTCGAGACGACGTCGTTTTGAACTCCTTCATCGAGAATGTGTGTTGCAGAGAAGAAGAGAGGTGGTGAAGATGGAACAATCGGTTCTCAGGATTAGAGTAAACGAAGAAGATGGATTATGAATATATAGCATTTTCATTAATAACATTCATTTTTACTGATTTATTTCCATTTTCATTGATTTGGTGTGGTTACTTTTGTAAATGAATAAACAAAATGAACTAGTGAAGTGAGTGATTATTTATATAATTAGTACGAGATTATTGATCTTTCAACTTTACAACATCCAGATAAAGCTGTTTAAATTAACGTAATAAATAATATTCGTCATTAGTTTTCTATAAAAACATGCTTCGTGTGAGTCATGTCTTTTCAACTTACTCATGAACGAGCAGTGTTCATGCAATGTCACTGAAATTGTTTAAATCATCTTATTTGGTTATTTCGATGAGAATCCTGTGTTTTGATCTAATTAGAAAAGTAGGGTCACAAAATTTGTTTGAACATGCATCTAAAGAGAGGTAAAAAGACACTGATCTTGATGAACCAGATAATCTCTTATTCAACGAGAACGGGGGATTCAGGTTAAAATGACAACAAGCAAGTACGAGGCATGTTCAGTGATCGTCGTCCCCTACTGGTCAGTTCGAGAAAATTAGTCTCCCATCAGGTTGAAAAAATCGTGTCCCTCTACAGTTTGACAGTGAGACAGGTTCAGTGATCTCATCCCCTGTCCCGCTGTATTAGAGACATCGAATCTCCATCAGGTCTGGAGATTTTTGTCATCCCCAAATTCGAGATCCCGGAGCCTGATGGAACATGGCCCTATAAGGAGAAAAAAAATGAAAGCAAGAATTCTAATAAAGCAAATTATTAGGGGCCAAAATGTAATAAAGTGAACTACACTAATTTGCATGGAATTTGGCTGAGTGACAGTGGGCCTTTTCTTGTTGGGCCTTAACTGATATTTCTATTGAGAAACCTAGTGGGCCACAGATACTATATTTGTGAGACACTAAAAGGGTATTTCCGGAAACATAAAAATAATATGATGATATAAGAATCAGACAGATTGATAGTGTGGTGTGATCTGATTGATCCATCCATTTATTCTGAGATGTTTGGGATTCATGAGAGAGAGAGAAAGACGATGACGTGTGGCGCAATCGCAACAGCACCAACTCCAGGTCTGTTTAATGTGGGGGCCCACGAGATCGGGGGCAATTTGGTCACTCCGCGGAAAATAAGGGCGCGTTTGTAATTCACGAGAAAGGGAGGGGTTGTTGTCTGGTTGGGAAAGGCGACAGGTCGTTTCGAACCCCGAGAGATTCGGTGGACGCAGAGATTTGGTCTGTGCTTGCGCCGCAACAGGACTCGCCTTGTCCGATTCTACCCTCCGAAAGAGGCGAATTTACGAATTTGCACTCCTGAATCAAAATTTTAGGGATGGTCATGGGTCTGAACCGAATCGAACCGAGTGAAATTATTCTTGAATTTTAGGAACCAGAAGCGCTTATGAGGAGATGGTACGGTTTTATTTCCGATTCATTAAAACCGATTGATTTTGAGTTTTCAATATAGACCTGATTTATTAGTTGAATTAAATGACTTTAGGCTTAATTTATGGGCTAAAATTAAAATTTTCAATTATAAAAAAGTAGTATTGAAAATGGAACGCTATGATTTAATTATTACAAATCAATCAATAAGTAAAGTTTGAAATTTAAATATTACAATTCATTCGGTTTTGTTTTGGTTCTACTAGTATAACCGGCAGTTATGGCTTTTGAGATCCAATGATAAATCATCATCGACAATTCTCTGTTTTCTTGTTACATTTCAGCTTAGTTCTCCATTCGAAACCGGTTCCGATCTAAAACGAACGGCCATGATTAAAGTATGTATTTGAATGAAATTAGACGATATGGAAGGGATGATTTAATATTTTCTCTACAATGAAGGTGTTGATTTTGATATATAATTTATTTAGTACAAATTAAGTCTTGACGTATTTTTTTCACATACATAAATATATATAATGAGGGGTAATGATTTTTAAGATAGTGCCTAGTAGGGGGTACGTAAACTAAAATGTAAATTAATTTAACGATAATTTAGTGTAAATTATGTGTTGCGATTTTATTAGTTTTTAATTATTAAAAAAGTCGATGTAACCTGTTGAATTTTCTATTTGAGTTATTATAACTTAAAGTTGAACCGACACGAGTTGAACTCAATCCTTAAATTGAAGTGTTTGATCGGTTAATCAATATATGTATCTATTCATTACGTTCAAATTTATAATAACTATTTTTTAAAAGTAAGAATTCTATCTTAGTATTAAAATCAAGGTTATAGAACTCAGATCGCAGGGATATATCGATCAGCTGACAAAAAAGAAGATCTGGCAAACTTAGAGAGATCGTGAAAGATCGCGGCAAAATGTGTTTGGTAATATTAATTAATTAAATATGTATAAACTCATATTTATTATTTAGTAAAGACAAAATGAATGATATTTAATCATTTTTAATATCAAACATGTCAATAATCTTGAAGATCAAACGTAAAACTGAAAAAGATGAGTGAATGGAGGTTTAACTTTTTGTCGTTGTTTATTAAATTAAATTTCAAACTGAAATTAATTAGGTGGGCCGAATAAGACCGAATTAGATCGGACAAGACCAGGTTTAACTGATTTAAATTGGAGTAGACCAGAATTAATCGATTTGAACTGGATTAGACTGGAATTAATTTGAATTTTGCTGGGTTTACCGATTTGACCGGTATTTTCACTGATATCGATCGTTTCATGTCGAAAAGCTTGCAAAAACCGATATATCGACTGATATCGGGAATATCCATAACACTAATTAAAATAGAACAAAAGTTATAATTTTGATAGACTAGTTCAACTCACAATCTTCTTTGAACAATGAACTATTATAAATAGGAGAACAAATAGTTATGGGTTCAAATGCAAAGGCCTTAAGTTTGTAAAAGTTGGCATGCATACATGAGTAGTCAAATGGTACCTTAAATAATGACACTCACAAAACCTTAATGAAGCCATTTATTTTGAACTTTTAGAAACATGATAGATTAGCATGTGAGGTGCAAAAATGAGTGGCATGCTTTGCTTTACATGATGAGAGGCTGATGGGTTATCAGACATCACAATTATTGAAATTGCCTACTTGCTTTGTGCCCCACAATCAAAACCCACAGGCCCACACATATTACATGTTTTTGTCCAAGAATGTCATTCGGAAGTAGAGACAATAACCCGATGGATTCACGACAGATTTTGTGATTTCATCCTTTATTTTATTCGATTGAAAATATCCGATGTTCATTGAATTTGAGTTATATTTTACTTTATTAGAATGATCACGACAGAGTTCAAATATAATTTAATAATCTTTATCTTCTATGTTATTGGATAAGTGATATCAGGTTCTTGTACTGTAAAAATTGTTACATCCTTAAATTGGGTAGATACATGATGAACTATTAGGTTTTGTTCATTCTGGTTGTTAGAGTGAAACTATAATTGGTCCTCAAACTATCAATTTGAATTTTTAATTGAGTTGGTCCTCTAACATGGTATTAGAAGCGAGTACCTTGCGGACAAGAATTCGAATTTGAGGATATGCAAAAAGGGATATAATCGAGTACAAACGGTATATTATCGTACAAACATTAGAATGATCTTGGGTTATTGGATTTCATTATAAACGGTCTCGATTTTCCCTGAAACGCGGTGGCATTTTGAAGTAATTATTGACGATGCAGATTTATAAATCAGTCTTTTTGTTAGCCGTGAAGGTCAAATATGTCTTTTTATATGACTGAAGCATGATCACAATTAACCTTTATCCGTGATTTTCGCGAATCACCATAATCCCCACAAATTGTAATCTTTGGTCATCGATTGAGGAAACCAAATCTCTCAAGATTTTCGTTTTCAAACCCTAATGCTATAGACGGTGTACTGATTGGAGTTTAAATATCTTTCAAAATACAAACCAAGCCGTGTCACAGAACACACATCTATCTTGCAAAGCTCAATTACTTGTTTTCTGTCCAAAAATGTCATTAATTTATATGATACGGTGTTTCATCCAAGTTGATAGATACACTCAAAATTAGAATATTGTGTAAATATATTTCTTATATCATTTTGAATATTTGTTGATATGATAGAATCATATATGTATAAATACTCTCTAAAGTGATAAATACAAATCAATAATTTCATTCTCATACGATATCACAGCTAACTTAAAATCTGTTCTCTCTTTTCACCTCCCAAAATAGAGCAATCCCCACATATTTTCTTTTAATACAAATTTGCGTGTTTTGAATTTTTTTCAATGTGTTTTGTTTGATAATTTTTTTTTGTCATTATACAAAAGTTTGTCTCATCCACCAATGTGTAATGACACCAATCCCATTAAAATTTATAAATATATCATGACACAACTTTCATTTTGTATCATCTTGATGGATATTGTACATGACACTTTTCTTGATTGTTCATGACATGTATCCTGATTGTCTTTGTTTTGTTCATGACATAATTAGAACATGTGAAAAATTTTAGAACGCATGTAACGAAATTGTAATTTTGTTTATTAAAAAGATTTCAGAAACAGATATACAACAAACACGAGTAATAATTTTTTCTAAATTGAACAATGGAGCCTAGTTAAAAAAAGGAGATTAATTCTCCACAAGTCCAATATAGCCTCCATCAGCTTCACCCATGATAATAACTTTCACACAGGCATCCCCTGCATCCCCGTCGCTTCCTCTCTATCACACTTGCTGCCATCATCCTCAGAGTCAGTCGCATTGTCTGATTTGTTTTCGTCGGTATCGGTATCCTCATCAGAGTCGGTTTATAGCGGCAAAAGACCTTGTGGGTACCGGTCATCATAATTCAAGTCATATGGGTCTTCGGACCCATCTTTCTCCTCGTAATCGTTCTATGTATCACTTGAACTGGAAGAACATGTTCTTGTTTCACTAGAAAAAACAAGTTGAATATAACTTTTCATCATGATTTAATATAGTGTTCGAGTAAAATTAGTTACTTGAATCCTCATTTGAATCCCGATTATTTGGGTTCATGATGTTCATTACTGATGAAACAAAACATACATGATGTCATTGTCAAACTCAAATCAATCGTATCACAACATATAAACATAATCAAATATAGCATAACAAGTATATAAATAGTTAACACTGATTTGGGGTGAAACCATTCACCAGGTGATGCAGACATGTCTTCTTGTTAGACGAAATTGCTTGTTAAACGTGTTCACAATTAAAGTAAAATCATGTAAATATGGAGTAGAAGAATTGATTTGATAGATTACATACAAGATTGAAAATAAATTGACCTTCTTCTATTGCATCTCCTTTGGAGATGTTATTGACCGCCATGATCTGATTCAGAAAATGGACATGTTCGTATTGAATATATAGACAAATAAGAATCAGAACTGCGTGATTTTAGGAAACGATTGAATTCAAATTCCACAAAATGACTAATTTTACCATTGCTAAATATTTACCCACTTAATAAAAATAATTCGGCAAAATCTAATTCGACGGTTGGTTGATAAAATCCTGTGGATGAGTATCGTTCTAATATTTGTACAATATCATTGGTTTGTACTTGAGTTCTTCCCTATGCAAAAATTGATTTTCATTCAATTCTCTCTTGTACATTTCTCAAAAGGCTTTGCCCTCATTCTAATTGGGCCCCCATAAATTTCTTATTCTTAGATAGTCTCAACTCTCTATTGGGTTCGTCTCAAACTTCTCTTCACTTAATCTTCAAATGAGCTCCTATATCTCCTCTTCTAAACAAAAGTGCACGCCCTATTCAGAAAATAGATTTATCCATGAGCGCGCGTGTTAGAGTATAAAACTATAATGTATCTTCAAACTATCAACAAATCTTGAGTTTTCAGTTGAGTTGGTCCTTTAATACTAGTTTTAATCTCTAATCTCTAGACAATTGTTCAGTTTTGTCCCGAAGTCTGGAAAATTAATATTTTTCCCGGTCTCTTGTGACTTACAGAAAAAAAAAACTTGTTTCCCACTAAGTCAGTATATGTTGTTTAAAAAAAAATTACATCACCTTCCAATCCACTTATAAAACTCACACCTAATGGGATCTCATTGGAAACACAAATGTTATTGCCAAACACACACCACTCCTTTGCCAAACACACAATCGGACCAAACACACACCACTCCTTTGCCATAAGAAGGCACTCTATCCTCTCTATTGAAATTGTGCATGTTCTTCTCCTTATGCCTCTCAAAATGTTTCATCTTTTCTTCCAAGTCACAAATCATGAAAATAGAAATTTATTGAACTATAAAAAAAATTAAGTTAACAAGTTTTCATATCATATATTGACTTCTTTATGAGCAAAACGATGTTATGTGTGAAAAATTCAATTGAGATTAAATATTTTTAATAAAGAAAAAATAATCACTACTCGAAGAGTAACTGCAATTCTATATATTTTAAAAGAATATTGTTATGGGTTTAATCAATGTATCATTCATTAAATCAAACCAATCATTTCAGAACATAAGTATAAAAATGATTTGGGTGAAAGTGGTTAATTTGTTGGATCTTTGGTGAGTCAAGAACATCATGGAATTAAGTGAATTGCTAAATATAATTTTGACCAAAGACCATTCTAAAGCAACCGAGATTTTGGTTGATTAATCAGACAACATGATTTTCTCCACTTTTCTAGAGACAATTTAGGTTCAAAACATAAATGAAACAGCAAAAGAAATAATAAACTTTAAATGGCGAACAACACGAACCATTGAGGATTGGTATTTATTTAATGCGAGGATTGGGAAATCTGCAAAAACACATGTGGGTATGTGGTATGGACCAACACAGACAAGAGACAAGTTTGGAGAGGCAACCCTTTTTTTTAAGACAAAGTTAATTTTCATGTATTTTTTCAAAATTAGGTAAAAAAATTGTTTAAATGGCTTGATTTGTGATGATTGTTGATATCATTATTTAGTGGTACATTGTATCAGGAATCGAAACTGAGCAATTTCGAGGTGGTTGGAGTGATATCCCCCTTAGTCTTGCTCAAATACATGTGTGCCTATCCCGTTCAATACCCGATACTTGCCTACCCCAAAAATAAATAAGGAAAAATTCCAGATAACTCCCTTTAATTATACGCGAATCTCACATGAACTCTCTTAAGTACAAAATCAATATAAGAGGTGCTCTAAGTATCAAAAAGTCTCACTTTACCCTTTTCCGTTAACTTTTTTAAAACATCTGTTAAGTTTTTTGTGAAATGACGAAAATACCCTTGCATCTGAAAAATTAAAATAAACAAGTAAAATTGATTTTGAAATTTTTTTTCTAATTTTCTCGTTGTACAAAATAAAGAATAAAATTATGTTAGTAGTAAAAATAATTTTTAAAAAGTTCTTTTTTATAAAAAAATATTAAAAATAAAATTTTATTTTTAAACATCGTTTTTTTATTTTTATAAATAGTTTTTTTTAAAAAAATTAATACTAAAATATTTTTTTTATTCTTTGTTTTTGTAACAAAAAATAGAAAAAAAAGAAGTTTAAAATCATTTTTATTTATTTATTTTAATTTTTCAAATACAAAGGTATTTTCATCATTTCACAAAAAACTTAACAGAATTTTTTAAAAAGTTAATAGAAAATGGTGAAGTGAGACTTTTTGATACTTAAGGTACCTCTCAGATTGATTTTGTGCTTAAGGGAGTTCATGTGAGACTCG
>JAYMTP010000061.1:0-51735 GCA_036897365.1 Geranium brycei
TATGCTTGTCTAAATCTGCCCACCGACGCCAGAGAACTCTGTTTCCCTCCCAGTCCATGTCTATCAACCAACCAAAAGCAAATCGTCAGAGTTTTCTGGCCCTTCCCCTGATAAGCCCCGCCCAATCACCACTGTTCCCGTGACCAGCTATTCGCCAGAGCTTCTCTACCCATCCCCCGCTGTCCCCTTCCCAGACCCGTCTCTCCTCACAGATTATATCAAAATAATACCCCCTAACTTTTACTATCGTGAACCACCCTACCTCCCACACATAAACACTCGCGTCCCTCAACCCAACTAAACCAATTCACTCTCTGTCTCCCTTCGCCCACAGTAGCAGATCCGACCAGCTCCTCCTTCTCGCCGCCGCAGTGCCTCCGTAACCTCCCCGTCGCAGACGACTCACACCCGAACATAGATCTCCTTCGCCCCTTCAACAGGCGTCTCTGCACCTACCACCGCACCACCCAAAACCTTCGTCGAACCAGTCGATCCGCCGCGAGACCTCCTCGCAGACCCACCGTGAGCTCGATTCTTGACAAAAGCTCCTTCCACGCGAAGCTCTCCTTACCCAGAAGTCTCTGCACCGTCTCCCCGATGCCGCTGCTCCGCCCAGACGTCGCTGTCGTACCTGAGAACTTACTCGCAAACGAGATTCGCCGCGAGACTCATCAATATTTGACGAAACCCTAATCGCCTAAAGCGAGAGGTTACAAACCACACGTATTCGACCTTAGAGCTTAATATGTTTAAAACATTAAATCTAATAAATTATCTTTTCTCTTATATAAATATTCATTCTTGTCATTGTTGGAAGAGATTACATTATTTTCTATTTTTAATTCGTTATTATATGTGTATTAAAAGAGGTTGAGAGAATAAATGTGAAATAAAAGGTATTACAACTAAACTTGGATCCAGATTGATAAACTATAATTACTTGACTTGTTGGAGAATCAAACTTCGATGACTTGTTGGAGAAACAAAACTTACTTCTAATAATCTCATGCCCTGTAATATCTTTATACCTCTAATATTCTCGCACCCAAGAATTTCAATCTCGTAAAAATTATTGAACAAAATTACACGTCCTCCTTTAATTAGGGATATTTTGTTGAATGTTATACTAAATATTACCTGACTTTCAATTAATTATTTCATTCCTAACGTAAATATTTATTCTGCTTTAAAATAAACAAAGTTAAATTCAAACTCAAATACAAATAAAAAGTAGTTATATGCCATTAAAAATTATTTTATTACTAAAATTAAATTTTGAGTATAAAGTAAAGTTTGCCCCCTTGAAAAATTTCCTGATCCTACTCGACAATTTAACCAATGTATAATGGTGAAACTCAAGATAATTGTATATACTCAAAATATGAAGAACTAAAAAATTTACTCGATTTGGTTATAAATTCACCGAACACTCGCAAAACCAATAATTTACCGATTTTACACAATTGGACTCTTGAGAAGTCCCAATAATGATGTGAATCCAAAACACTTCTGATCATTACTAATAATACCAGTTTAGCAATTATCTAAATTACTGAATTGACTAACCAATAATATGCATGTTGTTGAAATTCAAGTTTGAGCCAAAGTTTCGCATTAGAAGTGTATGGGGTCAATAAAAAGTTTATGTATATATGGATCTGTTCATGAGTTGTTCCTCCATGATGAAGGTCAAGTCTCCCCAACACATGTCCATAACAACTATATAACTAACATAATATATTAAAGGTAATTAGGTGAATCAGCAACTTAATTATACACATACATGAACTAAATCTTTTTGCCTAAAATCTAGAGAACACAGCATTTGATGATTTCATGAGCTAAGCTTGCGATCACAGAAGCTTCAATAAAGATAGTCTTAGCTTCGTCACTAATTCCTTCAATGTCATGTTGAATTCATCATCCATCTGCAACAACACAAATTAGGAAAAGTAATTTTAACCATAAATATATATTAAAGCTCAATTTAATTAAAACTCAAATTAATTTATGCATGTTTTAGAATGAAGAAGTTTATTTAATAGTTATACGATGAACACATTTTTGACGTGCAACTTTTACACGTAAAATAGCAAGTATATAAGTAATTTTCATGTGGGTTGCGAGGCCTAAATTATCAAGGTGAAGCACACGAATCACATGATAAAATTAGACACCACTTTGATTTACAAGATTAGCCTCCTTAACCCTACGATTCTCTGACATATAGGATTCACAACTCATACGTGAATATCACGATCTCCTCTTCTTCACTGACGATGTAAGAAGTTGTGTGTCGGTTATGCTATATTATTCCCGACGCATGAAATGTCGGGTATATTTACCTAGCGCGAAATACTTTTACCCGACACATCAAGTTTATGGAAAAATATATGTAAAGAACTGAAATATTGTAAATATTCAGTTTGATTTTATTGATCTCAATATGTGCATATTTATACTAGTCTTGAGATATACTAGGGCACTAACTCCTAAACCCAAACTTTTGCTTCAATTTCTCATAGGTCACTCAGCCCTGTGATTTCACGTGTTACTGAATCTTGCTATTACAAAAATTTCGTAGAAACAGACTTTATACACTTTTTTGGGAAGATCAAGTCTTATATGGACCAATACACAAGTAAATTTCTTGACACAATTTTTTAGTACCACCTAACCTAAAAGAGTAGCCTCATAAACCCTTTAATCATCTTATGGTTTGGGTAAGTTGAGCTAAATTAGATTCAGACCAGATTCAATTGATGGTTCAACCACTTCAAATTGAGTTTTCGATGTATTTTTTCCCGCTCTCTAGGATTTGCATTGTACTCTTTTTTATGTTAATTTAATTTTCTTGTGGATCAAAAAAAAATCTTATGTGGGATTCAACGTGAAATAAATTCACGGAAACTAAACTCTAATATTACACCTAGCTAACAACTCACTATTAATTATAGGCAAGTAAAAATGTATGATAATTAATCACCTGAGCAACAATAGTGACATCAAGATTGAATCTACCAAATGGCAAGACAATGCTGTTTTCCACGGAGAGATTGAAGCTTTCCATTTCGCTTATCATCTTCGCCACAATCACTTTCTGCTCATTCTTGCAATGGATTCTGATCAGCACATCCTTGTCCGAAATTCTTGCTTCCATTTCCGGCAATGCTTCATCGGAGTTCTCGTCGGACTTGTTGAGTAACACTACTGATTCCACCGTCGTCTTCTTGGTCTGTTCCTCGAGAACTTTTATGCGTTCTTGAAGTTGCTTCATGTACTTCACTGCGTCTCCAAGAATTGAAGCCTTATCCATCTACACACAATATTCGCATAAAACACATAAATAACAAGTATATATTATCATATATATAGCACTTATATAAGGGTCCAAAAATATGCATATGGCGTCACTTTCTCACGCGTAAGACTGGACTTTTTATCATGTACATGCAAAACTAAACTGTGTCCAAGCGTCTCACGTACATACATGACTACATTTCTGATTATATGTTGAATTGAAGAGACTACCGTTGTATTGATGGCCACTCACCCCAATAATATAAAGTACCTAATATGTATGGATAGTTGTAGCTGACTACTCCTATCAAAACTACTTTTGTATTTAGATACACTTTAACCTTCTTTTTTTAGGTATCAAATCACTCAAATTTTATATTTTTTTCACGTAAGTATATCTAAGAATTTTCCCAAATATGTAACGATTAGATATACTTAAGTGCAAACAATAAAAAACATTAAGTGACATTTCAAGTTAAAACAAATGTTAGGTGTATCTAGATGCAAAAATGGTTTTGACAGGTCTACCAGAAGTTGTTATTGATAAAGTGGTTTCTTCCTTTAAATCCTTATTTGGCTCTCCACGAAATGGGATCCGCCACGAAACACAACAGTTCACATATCTGCTGCTATCACTGCTAATACTCGGATTTATATGTACAAATGTGTACACTTCGCGTTAGGTCTACATGTGAGTTTGAAGTCCCACATCGAAAGATTACTGGGTTAAGGAAGAGTTTATATACACATTGGACTTTAGACCGCTAGCTTTTGGGGTTAAATGTGGGCTCTAATGTTGTATATGGCCTTTAATTTCCTTGGGTGCTCCTCATAGTTAATGCCCGGATCTCCCCAACAGTGGTGGTATCAGAGGCTTGGTTCGGTAAGACTCTCCTGTTAAAGTGAGTCGGGTACTCCTATATGGCTGGTAAGATTGTGACCATGATCGCTTCCTCTCATAGTGAGGCTCAGATAGAATGAAAAAGACTCTTGTTGTGGAGAGAGAGATTATTAGGTACACATGTGAGTATGAAGTTTCACATGAAAAGATTATTGGGTGAAGGAAGAATTTATAGACACATTGTATTCTAAACCTGATAGACTAGTATTTTGGGTCAAATGTGTGCTCTAATATGTATATAAAATTTCCTTGAGTCTCAGATCTCCCCAACACCTCACTGCTATTATCCCTACATATTATGTACTTTATATTACTCGGGTGCAAAGTGGTCATCAATACAGCCGCGATGGTCTGTTTATAAATTCTTATGCATAAATATTATGTAACTTAGCTAAATGATTTTGTTGATTTAAAATTGCAAAATCTTCAAAAAAAAATTAAATATTCCTCTTCTTTTACGTACATGCATATATAGTCAATACATTATTGGCAAATCACGTGTTAAATTTTGCATATCATCTTTCTCGTTATAGAAACTACGAGTATATATATATTACTACCTTCTTTAGGTTAGGAAGCAAAGCTGAAAGAGCAATGAAGCGCTCGCTAAGCTTCTCTCTTCGCTTCCTTTCGGCCATGACATGCTCTTGAGCTTGTGTAGGAGCTCTTGCAAATACTGATGACCAAGCCCTCTCCTGCTTCGGTCCCAATTTAGGGTTTTCATTAGGCACCGAGAATTGCATTTCGGATTCATCCTTCACTTTCACAACGCCATCCAAATCATAATCCAAACTCTGATGATTATCAAACCGGAGAAAGTGATCATGATCGTGTCGTGAAGCTTCATCATTACTTTTGGTACAATTGATCAACAGGTTGGTGTAGCTAGGATCTCCACCTTCAAGTAATAAATGATCTTGTGTCATGAAGCTCAAATTGTATTCATGAATCAAGCTATAATCTTCCATTCTCTGCACAAACAAAACAAAAGGTTGCACATGTATACAACTTGTACTCATTAAAAATCCAATTAGGCCAAAAAAAATTTAAACTAATTATATATGACAAGGTTTATGTTTGATCATATATTTTTGGAGTCTTGTATAGTGAGATTTCAATTTTGCATAAACATCTTACGATTTTTTCATAAACATAAATCAAATCAATTTATTTGATGATATATAAATTCATTTCTCCTTTGCTTTTCTTCTAGAACTGAATATAAGATTGGATATTAATCGTCGAGGAATTGTAAGACAAACCCTAATCATCAAATCAACTCACGAATCATCATAATAAATACAAAGAAAACACAACAAGATTCATAATCAATACATATATATGCTTAATAACTACAAGATTATACCTTACAATTATAAGTATTTCTTCTTCTTCTTCTTGTTCCTTGCTTCTTGAAGAAGTGAACAGGTGAGGTTTAGATATGGATCGGTTGGAGTTGGATCGAGAAGAGGGTCTTTGTCTTTATACAAAAGTGGAAAAATATTTGATTATAGGATTGATGATAATAATAATCGTCATGAGGCTCTTGTGGCTATGGGTACACACGTGTGAAAACGTTGTCGTTTGGTACTGTTGACAAGGAGGCTGTGGCAATTCTGTAAATAAACATTTCTTCTTCCTCTCCTCTTTTTATAACTCTCTGTTGTTGACATATCTTTTATGCTATTAGAGTATTCAATTAGATTTCGTATCTACTTTCAATACGACAACTGATCTTCTCATTACATTATAGACTATAATTTATGATTAGATGTGCCAACCAAAATATGACGGTGTGTAATGATTGTATTTAATTAATTATTTTGAAAATTTGTATGTATATCAGTATATGTGTGTATTTGATAATGCAAAATGTGTATATATATATATATAGGAGACACTAGTTATTACAACCACTTAAGCTTTTGCATATTTAATGAATTAATTATATAAATTTTACATTCAAGTAAGTTATCTCTTACATTTATGCTATCTCAAATAGTGAACTTTTAAATGAGAAGAGGTTTTGACAATAAAAGCTAAACATTTTATATTTTGTAATAAAGTTAAGTTAAATGTCTTACATCAGTAGTTATAGATTGACCAACCCCAAGATGAGTTGCTCTATATATATATATATATATAGAGAGAGAGAGAGTATTTTAAGTCAATATTATCTAATATATGATTAAATTCACATGTCCAACTTTACGTTAATAATTTTTACCTACCATTAATTTTATTAGGGTTGTTCAAGGTTTCGAGTTGGTTCTATTTGGTTTTGAACAGAACCGGCTAATTTGGTTTTATAAAAATAAAAATAAAAACTAAACTGACAGAATTTGGTTTGATTTGATTTTGAACATGTCAGTTTTTGATTCGGTTTTTTATAACCCAAATTTCATGAAATTCTCATATTTTAGGTCGATTTGACTTTTTGTTTGACTTATCTATTTTTGGTTGTATTTTCTTTAAATTGATTTTTCATAAAATTATCACATTTTGGGCCGATTTTGACTTACTAATTGGCTTCTTTTTTGTTCGCCCAATAATTTTAGAACCAATTAAGGATCGATAACTTAAAATAAGTCACGTATTCAAATTGATCGTTTTTCAATTCGGCTCGGTTCTTTATATCAGTTCTCATTTTATAAACTGATGTCGAACTGATGAGTTTTGGTTCAATTCGGTTTTGAACTGAACCAAACTGATTCTTTTCTGTTTGGTTATTTTCGAGTCGGATCAGTTTGATCGGTTCGGTTATTTTTTAACACCCCTAAACTTTTATTGAATAATATCTCTAAGAAAATATACTAGATTTTTCATGTAAATTAAGGTAATATACATGTTTTTTACTCGAGACAAAAACCAAGTTTGATAACATGGTTTAACCTAAAAGTGACACTCTAACCGGATAGTATTTTAATTAATTAATTTTTTGAGTTCGGATAGGGTATTTTAAATAATTGAGTTGTTGGTGATCCAATTTGGATATTGAGCCAAGGATTGGTTGAGATCATTCGTATCTTTGGGTTGATCAAATATTTGCAAGTAGGTGTTCTTAATCCCCACGAATGAGGCACTAAGGCTGTTGCCTATTTATTTAATGAAAACATGAAAGGCGTCGAAGCAAGTACAAGTTTGTCTTATAGAGTGTCATCGTCTCCTCAAACTTAAACTAGTGTCTTAAAATTGCATGGCTGGTGGGTACGAAGAACCAATTAATAATAAGGGTATTCAAGGTTGGTAATGTAAGACAAAATGAGAAGATGGTTGAGAGCTTTTTTCATGTTTTTCCTATACAAATTCAAATTTTATATAAGTGTTATCTACACAAATTATTGTGCATATATTGAGATTAAAAGATCTTGTTAACACTTACTGCCTCTTCCAAATCTCAATTCTACCTAATTTCTAATTAAAATTACTTATTGGTTAGTATTCACCTGTCAAATCATAGCTTAAGATTTCAAAACAAGATATTATAGTTTAATATTAGTACGAGAATTAATATTGTAATAACTCATATGTATGTCACTTGCCCCTTAAACTCAATTTGTTATAAGAATATTCAGATTAATATATGACATTGCCCCATCAATAAGTTACTGATCTTTTGCATGAAAGTTAGTTATGACAATATAAAATGAACCAAAATTAAATGCATAAAGTACCAAATGCAAAAAGGTGTAATATGAATACTAAATAAAAACGGTTTAGCATCACATTATTTGTGACGAGGAAGGTTTTGTGGGTGGATAGAGTTTGATGTAATTTTTAAAAAAATGAAAAAAAAAAACAAATAATAAGGTACTATGTTATGAAACATTTCCATACTTTTACGTAACTTGTTGAAAAACCAAATGAAGAGTACTTGCAAGATCCTTCGCCTCCATGACTTCATCTTCCATCTGCAAATGGCGAAATGGGATCATAATTTTTTTAAAGAACAATGAAATCACAAGTTACAATAGCAGTATAAATCTCAATTTATAATTGTAAGAATTAACGGCATAGCTATTTACTTTTGTGACTTATTGTTTACTTGGTCAGTCGCAAAATCCTGACCCCAAGATTTCAGGTTCACACTTTCACATTGGAGAGTTTTTTCAATTATCTATAAATCTTAACTGTAAAATAATCACCTGAGCTATGACGATAATGTCCAGGGCTGAGCGGCCAAAAGGGACGACACTGGTCAATCTCAGACATAGTTTGAACCAAAACTCCATTTTGTTTCTCACAGTGAATCCTTAACATCACATTCTTGTCACACACTCTAGCTTCAATCTCCGGCAACTGCTCCTCAGGCCCGTAATCGCCCACAAACCCCGATTTCTTGATCATAACAACTGACTCAGAACGTTTCTCTGCACTCTGTTCCTCAAATGTCTTCACTTGTTCTTCAAGCTGTTTAATGTACTTCACAGCCTCCCCAAGAACCGAAGATTTGTCTGTCTTTAACATTAAACACAAAGATAATTGTAAGAACTGATGGCGCAGTATCCCACTTCTGCGTAAAGTTGTCATATACTTCATTGATTGTAAACCACTGTCGTAAACTCATCATTTCTTGCACGGTTAATTTGAAAGGTTAATAAAATTATATAAAAGTATTTATATTTATCATAAAAGAGTTGCATATGAAAAAAAATTTAAAATAAAAAGATTTTATTAATTTATCATCATTCTATTATTTCAGGGGCAATTATGTCATTTAATAAATGGATGTCACAAGACCCATTTTAGTCTGTTTAAACAAGTGTTTTGCAAAGTTTCAGATAATTCACGACAAGGTTTTGCAATCAACAATGTATATACAGAGCTCCTTACAAAAGTGGGATTCAGTTTTTTGCAATCATCATTATAATACATGAACAAAGCAAGAGAGATCAAAGCCTACGATGTTGAGGCAATGATGAATTGGTGTAAGGAACATACCTTTTTGAGGCCAGGAACAATGGCTGATAGAGCTATAAAACGCTGGCTGAGCTTCTGGCGTCTTTTCCTCTCTGCTAAAATATTATCTTGAAGCTCAAATGGAGGCTTGGAGCTTCTACCTTCCCCCTTGTAACCTCCTTTTCTGGTTTGTGCCCCTCCTTGTGGTACTAAAACATCATGCCTGTGGCTTGCTGAGAGTTTCGAGTTGTTAAAAGAGATAAGCATGGGCGAAAGAGTTTCAGGGTTTAGGGGCCTTGCAGAAGTGGTTCTGGTTGAATCGGTTCGGGGCATCATGGGATCATGAGAAGAGGAATCTCTTTCTGAATGTTGATTTTCTTCAGCTCTTATGGAACTCTGGTGGCGTTGTGTGGTGAATAAATCCATATCAAATTGGTGGGCAGAGATGTGATCTTCTGATCCCTGCAAACTCATATTGCAACTGTGAGCATTGATATGATCATCAGAGATGATAAAAAACATGAAACAGATCACATTAACTATGAAATGAGCAACAAAACTTCAAATTTTGAGTCATGCCATAATTGGTTTCAGCTGCTTACAAGTTTTTTCTTTTTTTGATAAAAGAGAGGACGAGAAATGGCAGTACAATATGACTTCTTTCTTAGAAGTTTACTTAACGATGCACTTCTGCGATCACTATTATAGACTTTCATTATGGGAAACTAGCTACTAATAAAAGAAGAGAATGGCTCGTAACTTGAAAATTATAAATTGTAAGTGGACTGCACTAAGCATTCAATAAGACTGCCCGATGAAATTTATCAGCTAGCATTTCTGAAAGGAGGTTTTAGAGATGGAAGATCTTACCAGTTTGTCTTACCATGGGACTGATGATGAACTGTCCATTCTTATACTAACTTCTTGTGACTTCAAATGAAAATGGTGAACAGGAACCCTGCACAGACAAGATGAATATCATAAGTTAATGGGCGGAGCACGGAGGTTCTAGCGTACAAGACTATCTGACTGAGCAAAGTTGCAGAGGTAAGTATATAAAACCACAAGATGCATTATATATATTGTAACAAGAAAATGATTAAGGTCTTACAAATCATGGAGGTAATAGAAAAACAGATACAGAAGAACATCACAAGTTTCAAAAGCAAAGAACAGCAAGGTCACTAGCAATCAATGAATTAATACAACCAGTGCCAAATACCATTAACAAAAGTGCTTAATTTCAGATAGATAAACGTGTGAATATATAAGTAATAATTAAAAAAATATTACAATCGTGTTATGGTGATTCGCGATATCTCAAGGTCTTGTATTGCACTGTTGAACCACGTTTTATGTGGGAATCTATGCAGAAATTAATTGGTCATATGCATTCTCAACCAAGTAAGAGATATATCATATATACATTACTCACATGTTAATTAGTCTATATTTATTAAGGCTCTCTCTTTTTCCAATACTATAATACTTGGTACTGTCAAGACCAGCTTCCAAGGAATATTAAAAAAATTGCATTCTGCCATCTTGAACAGCTTAAACATTTTCATATGCTGTTGATAGTGAGCTCAAAATCTGCACTTAGCTTCTTGGGATTTGACATCATGCATAATTAACTTATCATGATGATAGATCAAATGGTATCACAATGTGCATCGAACTAATGCAAACAGAAGTTATATAAGTGATAGAGATGCTATGTTTATGTAAATAGAATATTACCTCACTTATGTTTTTGTTCAATAATAATTGTAAAACAAAATATGGTAACATGCATTTTACCTTGTGTGTAGCCAATATAGTAAAAGCAAACATAGCCTTGTCCAGGTTATGTGCTGAACTGAACCCTTCTGCTCAACTTTTGCCAAAGCATCACAAGCCCTGCAACTCTTGGCACAAACCTTGTTAAAAAGGTAGGCATCATGCATTACTGACATATTATGTAGTACATCTTAACAAAATGCACCTTCTTTCAAATGTCTCTTCTACGTGCATTCCTGCACATATACCTAATCCTGCTTCCTCGCCCCCATCAAACTAGAAGCACAGCCCCGTAAAAGTCAAGACCGTTTGCTACTCGGAGAATCCAGTCCATTTCCAAGTGCTCTGAAGTAAATTAGGCTGCAGCATGTACACTATTACAAAAACAAATGAAGGCTAAGCATCAATCCAATTGATATTGTCAACTGCAATACGCTCCATCACACAATCCATGTTTTTCAACCCATCAAACTGGGAGCTCAAACCAGAGTGAATCATGTTACAGCATCTGCATGAGCATATTATATACAATATCACAAACAGAGAGAGAGTAGCTACCCGAATGACAAAGAGAACTGCAATTTAGACATAGTTCATAAATACATTTAGCAATCTTTATAACAATTTGAACATGAAGTTCATAAATACATCAAAAAAGGGGGAAGGTACTAGAGTAAGGCAGTAAGCTACATGGAAAGAATTACAAGCAGCAGTTGCCTAGGTCTGCAAGAAAGCACAAATTTCTGCCACTAACATATCAGATTCTATAGTTGGTCAGTATCTTCACCATCTTGAAGATGCAATCATGTTGCGGAAACTTCCCAGAGAAGCATATCAGTCTCTAGCCTGCGTCCAGACCTTCACAGTCTTATCATTGCCAAGTGAGCCAGAAGCGATCATGTTCTCAGTGGGATGACATGATACTGATATAACAGTGTCAGTGTGACCTTCCAACTTCTGGACAATTTTCCTTGTCTGGAGTTCCCACAAGTATACAGAATTATCTTCAGAACCACTGACAATATACTTCCCATTTGTAACCGAAAAGGTGGATGAAAGACAGTACTTCGAGTTAACATGGCCTGTATATGTCTTCAGAAATTTTCCAGTCGAAAAATTCCAGAGTCTCTGCACAAACAGCAGAATAAAACTATCTTTATAAAATAACAAGTAGATGTTTAAATGCATTAAAATGGATACAGAAGCACACTATGCTACGTATGCTGTATATCATGCTTTTGCAGTACATGCTACTAAATTAGCTTTATATATGCCAGTTCCACCCCGGTTTTACATGTAACATCAAACCACAATTGCATGTGGTGCACGCTGCTCATGTATGCCAACGTAACTAAACCTACAAGGCAACCTATATGAGAAACTTTATTGTGCCTAGTGGTATTATTGCCTAAAAAGCATATCAAAATGCCACACCAGTACCCCCAAAACATGTATAATGTGAATAGTATGAAAAGACGAGATGATTTCAATTTCACGAATTTCGATCTTTGGTTGCAGTCTTGGGCTCAACACCTAAAACTTCTTGAAAATAAGCTCTATACAAAATATTTAGAAGATCAAAAGATGAAAGATGCAAAATAGGCTTTTTAATTACAGTGGAAGGGAAAACATTATCTACCAAGATAACTCTTATCACCTACTACTCTGTTTGAGGTGCTTGAGCACACGTCTACAAGGAAAGGAAGAACACAAAAGCATAAACCTAAATCACATAATTTTAGAAAAACTATTCTGGTCATTCATAAATCAGTTAATATTTCTGTTTACACACAAGTATAACTGGTGTAAGAAAATCTGTTAAGTTGAGGCTTTTCCCCTCCCCTTCATCATCATCAGATCATCAACCTTTTGTCTGATATCCAAGTGCTGGTATTTGCAAAACATTGTAATGAATAGAAAATATGCAAATTCAATTACATACATCATGCTCAACTCGTAGTCTCATATAATCATAATGATAATGAGGTTGTAGTCAGTGGGAAAGAGACGTTTCTTCATATTACAATAAATAAATGAAAGACAAGACTCACACTAACAATAAGAGAGCATGAAATAGAGATAGGGGAATTCCTAAGATATTTGTAACTCTATTTATTCCAATCTAGACACACTAACCCAAGTTACCTGAATTTAAACAAGTCAGTCTCCATCGACGAATGGGATAATATGACAAGAGACGAATAAACGGGCTAAGTCCATATCTTTGGTATGTAGATTATAAAACTACAAAAAAAAAATTCTTGTTTAAACAGCAGGAGCTAGAACTTTCAGTTTGCAATAACAAGGTTATGCTATGTAGTTTCTACAAGTCTGGAAAACTAGAGCTTCACATGCTATGGCCTCTAGTTTGCTAAAACAATTCAATTTCTGGACTTACAACCCTAATGTACTAAAAAAGAGCTATGCCTAAACAAGTTCTGCTATAACAGTAAAAAATCAGATTTTTTTAGGAGCCCAAAAAGTAAAGCAATGAAATCAAGATTAAACCCTTTGGAGAGCTAAATCTCACAATAATGCTGAAACCCAGAGAACATCAGCAACCAAATCAAGGAGCAGCGACACTCACCAGAGTATTATCCAAAGTCCCAACAAGAACAAATTTCCCATTTGGAGAAAACTTCACATAAGACACGGGAGGGTTCTCATCATCAATAAGGGTCTTCATGCAATGCCCAGTGGACGCATCCCAGATCCTGCACAGCCCATCGTAGCTGCTGGAGACGATGAGCGAGCCGTCGCGGTCGAAATCGACGGCGGTGACGGGATCAGAGTGAGCAGGCAAGACCTTGAGGCACTTGCCGGACTTAACATCCCAGACACGGACGGTCTCGTCGAAGGAGCCGGAGACGAGCATGTTGGACTGGGGGTTGAAGTTGACGCAGAAGACGTAGTTGGTGTGGCCGTGGAGGGTCTTGATTAGGGAGCCGCTGGCGACGTCCCAGAGGCGGAGGGTCTTGTCGTCGGAGGCGGAGACGAGGAGCTTGGAGTCGGAGGAGAAGGCGAGGTCGGAGACGCCCTGGTCGTGGCCCTCGTAGGTCTGGAGAGGGTTGGTGGGAGAGTCGTCGTCGTCGTCGTCATCGGAGGAGAGTGTGGAGGAGGCGTAGGTGCGGAGGGTCTTGTCGGCGGAGGAGGACCCGAGGAGGCGACCGTCGGAGGAGAATTTGACGGCGGAGACGGCGCGCTTGTGGCCGGTTAGGGTTCTGCGGAGGGAGTAGGGCTTGAAGGACTCAGATGGGTCTGTGCTCGCCATTGTTGCTGATACAATTTGGGGCAAATCTGGGAGGCTTTCTGGGGTTTAAGCTGTCAGATGGCATTTGTGTAATTTTTCTGATCATTTAGGAAGTTTACAAATCTTGGGAGCCCCTTGTCCAGTAATATTTTTCTTAAGAATAATTACACGGACACGCTACGAATATATAAATAAGCTATATTCATTATTCATTAGATTAAATACATTAATGGTCATTTCGCTTGAATATGATAATTAATAATATACGTCAAAATAGAAACTGAGTAATAAATATCCATAATTATAGAAATTTAAATATGTGATAAATATCCATGATTTTAGAAATTTGAATTTGAATTTGTGTCATTTAACTAAATTTGAAATAAGGTATGTCAAAGACTAACAACGAATAAAGCAAAACATGGACACTTAATCAAGTTATGAAATATGGAAACATGGAATATTGATCTAATAAAATCATGGAATACTTATCTAATAGAATCATTTGATCACATACAAATGAAATCGTGGAATCATGGGAGACATGTCGTATGGAGAAATTAATGGAATAATGAAATTAATTACACATGGAGACATGTCGTATGAAGAGTGAAATGAAATAATTATGTGTATAGTGTTTTGATGGAACAAATTACAAAATGGTATAATGAAATTCTATGCATAGTGGAATCATGGAACCACTTACAACATGAAGTCATGGAATTATTACCAAGAATCGCATAGAAAACCCAGTGATGAATGAACGCAAAGACGAGATATTAGAAGGGTTGTACCCAAATGATGAACCAAGAAAACAAAATACGAAAATCAAAAACTCCTTCACAGAAACCACCATTAATTAATGGACAATCAAATAAAAGTGTTGTACCCAAATGATGAACCAACAAAACACGAAAAACAAAAGCTCCTTCAACAAACAACAACTGACATTGTTCCATAACATGCAAGACCACAACCAAGTAATATCTAAGTTGAAAACAAGATCTGGTAGGAAAAACATAAAAAATTCACACAAGAAAACCAAAAATCAGAGAACCATGAAATAAACCTATTGTACCCAAGTGATCAATCAACAAAACTTAAAAATTACATGCACCTTCAAACAAGTCAGTGCTAACCTGACTTTTAATTATTACGCAAATTCATTATCCTCTGAGATTTTCGCTTAGTTGAAGTCGCTATCGATAATCCGAAGCAAAAATCGCAGCAAAGAAAGGTTCGGGTGGTATTCAAAATCGCCTGAAATTTTCGCTTTATGGGACCCATTCACGAACCTGCAATGAGAGTCTCAGGTATCGCGTCAACCGTAGATCTGCAGATCGGATGGCCAACGTTTATTCTTATATTTGTATACAAATATAGCATTTGTACGCGATTTGATCCCCTTAACTGTAGTTAATATATCGCGTCGTTATTTATAATTGAGCATTTGTAATGTTTGAAGAATTACAAATGTAGGGAAAAATGAAGATGAAACTCTGTCTCCTTTGTATTCAACCCCAAAACTTCAGCCCTTCTCTACAATAGCGCCATTATAGGAGAGGTGGTGAAAGGCGGAGGAGAAATCGGAGTTTCAATTCAACACCGTCGGGGTCGTGGCCAACGGCAATTTTTGGTGTCCTCCATGGGTGAGGAAATGAAGAACACTTTAATAGAAACTAGAGTGAATAAAATTTTGGAAATAATTTTTCAATATAAAAAGAGGTTATTTTAGTTATTTTAAAAAGACAGTAAAATAAGTGAAACTTGAGAGAAATGAGTAACGTGTAACAAAATAGAAATTAAGTGAATTTAGAATAATATTTTTCTTATAATATGTGTAATAAGTTGTACAACACGACATATTAGGTGTAGTAATGCGTAGTTATCTCTATTTTTTCTATAATAAGACTGATCGAACATGTTGTAGCTCGTTTTTCATATTGTCAACTCACGTAAATTTCTTATTTTTCCATCGTTCTGTTAGTTTTTTTGTGTTTTTATTTATTTTATTTTTAAACAATAATAAATTATTATTATTTATCTGACTATTGAGTTTCGTCAGGTGTACCTAAATATAATCATTCCTAATTTTAATTGTTATGGAGCATTATTTTGTAGTTGGACTTTTTGTAAGGGTTAGTGGCAGTGCGGCTTTAATCTAAAATATTTTTTTCTAGTTGCTGAGCACTGAAGTGATATGTATGTCTCAGAAGGCAAGGATGTGTGGGAAAGAGAACTTTCTCAAGTTCTCTATGTACAATACATTCACTAGCTCATAACACAAGTTCAGAATTTTCATTCAGATGAAACTTTTACATGAGTTAAGTCTCCACAGGTCGTCCCATTTTGAACAAATATTCACCGCTTCTTCATTGCCACTTTCGATCCAAATTTGGCAACTATTTCCCGTCCACGAGGCCCCCCTTGATAAGCCCAATTAGCTCCCCGTCTTGTTATAGCCGCTGACCGCTTTCCGGCTAAAAGCACCCGCCGCCTTATTGGCCTTGCCAGCCGGGCACATTAGAGAACTGTTGCAAGTTTGGCTTGGACTTCCACTCATTATTTCAAGTTTTATCATATGTTTTTCTAGATCTACACCCAAAAAATAGGATGAAAGTATACAACAGATATTTGAGACTGAATTAGGAGTGAAAAACACAAGTTACTGTCCCACAATTGTAAGGAATATTTACAGAAGAGATAGTGTTATTAAAAGTTATGCTTCAACAGAGTTGTGTACAAGTTCGTCGCTCCTATCTTCAAGCAACGGTTCAACTGCAGAAACATCATCTTCATTGAACATGTCCACGCTCGGTACGAAGACCCCTGTCAAGGTACATAAACAACACAGTCTCATAATTTGTTAAGCTCCAAAAAGCGCTTCAAGAGTCTATACAAGCACAAAAATAAAATCTCCCTAATCGATTCAAATTTCGCATAACGATCACTACAAGTTATTGATGGCATGATTTTATTTATTAAAACTCGATCACCCTAAAACCTCAAGTTCATGGGAGAAAGCTCCAAGATACTTATTAAATCTGATTTCTTTCAACATGGGACCGGCGAAATGAATTAGCAAATATCATGTATATAAGGTGAAGAGTGAAGGCAAATATATATGTGCACCAACCAAACATGCCCTCATTTTTACCTATAAACCATATCCCTGAAGCAATAAACAGAATTGATGTCAAAATGAGTGCCGTTTCCCTCCAGTTGTCAACTTGATCCTGCGTATGACATTCATCAAAGTCAAAATGATGAGACTCGGAATAAGTTTAAAGGTGGTTCACATGTCTGGGGTAGATGTATTGAGACCGATGTGCATATCCAGTTAAGAATAAAAGAATAATAGTTACTACTAAAATTACAGAGAAAGCATTTTGAAAGCTCGCCTGAAGGACACCAACAAGTGGTGAGGAAGGTACATCGCCGAAAATGTGGATCGAAACAGTTGAGATAGCCATAGATAACGGTCTCAAGCTTGGTTTGACACAATGAAGGCACACGTAATTAACTGGGGCCTGTAAATTAAAAATATTATGATGAAATTTATACTTGATGAAAGTTCCACAAACAAAGCTCTCAAATAGTTGCTTTGTTAAAAAAAATGGCAAACAGAGAACAAAGAGACAAAAATACAAAAACCCTGCTTCTGCAAATCAACTGGCACGATGAGTGTTTAGTTTCTCCTTTTCTATTTCCTTTTTCTCGTTGTTGGAATAAGTATGAGGAATGAGCTAAAGTCAGTGAACATTTGCAAATAATTATAAAGGGCTAAGTATATTGTGAGAGAAGGCATTAGGATGGAGACAAGTATTTGGAGCCGAAATGAAGCTTAATGGAACTCTCATAAGTAGTGTAATTAATTGCAATATGTTGGATATGCCTTGAATCGATTTTGATCCCACTGGAACTAGTCAGTACGGTGGTCTCGTTGACCGGTCGAGGGTTTGGGGTGCAAAGAGGCGCCCGACCCACGGTATCTGACGTGTGGATCTGGTATGGGCCTTATTTGGGCCACCTACTGGATTAGGACTTCCTAATTCCCTATTTTTTATTAGGGTCTGATGTAGTAGTATATATACTATTATGTAACCTAGTCGAACTTACTCGGTGATTTTGTATTCTGATTCTCTCTAATAAGAATTTCTATACTCTGCTTGTGGACGTAGTCAACACATTGTCGGCTAACCACCTAAAACTGGTGTTCTTGTTCGCTACTTGGTTTCAATCTTGTTATAAAACAATCAATTAAATGTAAGATATTGTATTCGACCTAATATCATTTTTTTCCTTTTTTATGGGAGTAGTATTTGAACATATAGAAATCAAATACAATATGTGGTAGAGAACTTGGCATGTGTGGTCGAATACCTCCAATATACATGAGTATTGATATGCATAAGCCCCTAAATTACACCCTTCCGTAAAAGTTCCAATATATAGTGTATAGACATTAACACTTGGAATAGCTACATAACAACCAATGGATCACAAATTAAAACCCTTGCATATTTGGTGAAGATGGGAAGTTTATTTTGTACTCCCCTACTTATTTTTTATAAAGTATATGATAAAATAACAACTCTATTTCAGAAAGCAACAATAAGCACAAAATTCAGTAAATAAAATGAAACAATGAACATTTGTGGCCAACTTAATCAGTCACAAAAATTACCTGTGTGGCAAAGACTAGTATCTCGCCCACTGAGAAAAGAGCTATAAAGCCATACAAGCTCTTTAGACAGAAAGCACCAAAGCAAAATGCTGCACCAAGAAATGTTGCTCCAGAAAGAAGCTGTAAAAAAGCAAGAACCAAATGAGAAATTTATAGCAAGCAGGAAACCACAATTCCTAAGTAACAGCATGTTCCAGTAATCTTGACGACAACGACGAGCGAATGAAACTCATACAATCACTAAGCCTTCCATATATTATAATACATAAGAAAAACTTGCCTTAAAAGCATTTGAAATTGTGGCATCCATGCGGTCTAGAATTAGACCTCCGGATAATGTTCCCACAATTCCACAAACGATTGTAATCCCTCCAAAAGTCAAATCCGCATCAGTCTATAAACAAGCAATCATTTAGTAAGAAAATGGTCATAATAATTCAGGGCAATATTATATTTAGGAAATAGCCATACCATGTGATAAATGTTATACCCAGCCTTTGGCCCCCAATACGAATAAGCTCCAATGACAAAATTGTAGGCTGCATACCCTGCAAGCCAATATACAAGGAAAGCAAGTTTTTACAGTGTGAAGTCAAGTACCTTAACATTTATATGCAAACAATGAAACACCAAGAATCTAATGGATAAGGTGAAGAAGCTACAAAGATATACCTAAAACGTTTACAACATAAACTTTGTCAAGCAAAAGCACTTTCATATCGTTCCAAAACCTCCTCAACTGAATTGAAATTTTTGATGGATTCTTTGACCTGCCACACGAGTAGAGGCAACCAATGTTCAGCTCAGGATGTCAGTTACATTTCTTTTCTCTTTTTTTTAGTCGGTAGGATGTCAGTTACATTTCTCGTGGTTCCTCGTTTTGTAAGGTATAGATAATGCAACCAATAAGTTATAAAGAAACAAAGGGTACTAATCAAACACAAGCAATAATGATCTCCATACTAAGTTCTAACCTAGAGGTACTGCCACATTAATAACAAGAATTAATATAAGAGACTCAAATATACGCCAGGCACAAGTCTAATACCCTTCCGGACACTGCACTTAAAAATATTTTTCTCTCAGTATTAATGGATCTCTGTTCAGATATCTCTATACACAAAAGGGAAATGGACAAAAATGGATGCAAGAGTCACTCACTTGGTATTTGAACCGTGGACACTCGCATTTTCAACCAAGCTATCTTTTGACTTTGAGACCCCTGAATCTGCAACAAGCAACAACACATAATTCTTCTAGAAATTTCTTCTAAAAAAATCAAAAGATATCAAACAACAACAATATTGATAAAATCTTTTTTTTGAATAAATATTGATAAATCTTAAGCTAAGAAACAATTAAGAATAGTCCATAATGAGCATACACCAAATCAAATCAAATAAAAAAAATAAGTGTTTCGTGTCTTTTTTGGGGTTAGGCAATGTATGTACAAAAACCTTGCTAAAGGGGAAGCAAGCTCTTCTCACCCCTTGGTCCAACAGTTGTTAGTAAGTGTTTCATGTATCAACTTTTTTAATGATATTTACACGAATGTAATAACAATGGCAGCACTAAAAAGAGTAATAAACTGATAATGAAATTAATTAAATCTGTATCACCTTCAATTGCAGGAACAACTGGTTCACTAGACGTCAAAGCTTTTATGGTTTCAGCGGGAGCAAAACCTATGGATATTCAATACAAGGCAAAACTCATAGACGGTCAGACAGAAGCCACAACATTTTGAAGCATAGGGGGTAGAGTATAAAGCGTACACCTTTCAACTGCAAGGGTTTCATCACAAACCCTAAAATGGCAAATGGAAGCATCAAAACTGACTCTCCCCAAAATGCAATACGCCAGTTTAAGTAGCTGCCAACCTTAAATTTAACAAACAGGAGATAACTATCATTACATGTTGTCACAGAAAAATCAAATCCTAATTCCAACAAGTCAATCAGCAGAGAAGCTGCACCATTTACAATGAAGGGGGATGCCAGACATACATGGGAGCAGGAGAAAAAGTGCAAACTATTTTTTACCAATTTCAGAGTAAATACAATAGGCTTGACCAAACGCCACATCGTATTGCATAAGTAAACCCCTTATGTGAATTAAAATGAGAACTAAAGGAAGAGTGCACATAAATAAATAAAATACACATGTCTACATACTTCAGGAGCTTTGCAAACTTGATAACACTGTATTTTTAAAGCAGCACCTACATTTTTTAAGGTTAAGATTTATGTCACCGCCTTGACTTGAACCCTGGGTTCCTAGTCACCAGACCACAAGTTCAAGCACTTGACCATTTGGACAAGTAAGCTTTGGTTATAAGCAGCATCTACAGTTTTACTATTTTCCCTCTTTTTATCAGAATAACCATTTAAATTTCATTGGAAATAATGATATCAGTGTCCTTAATTAGACAAAAATTTGAAAATAATTCAACACATTAGCCGATCCTATCTTTCAATAAATATATGAAAGATCCTTGAGTTAGGAAATTTTGCACTTATCCTAAGTTTTTTTTATTTATGTTGGCTGGAGAAAGGGGACTGCTAATAAAAAGAGTGTGGCACATTTCAAAGAAAACTAAACTTCAAATAGATAGATGCTTACAATTCCACCATACACATAGCCCAAGGCAACTCCGGATGGTATACACATGTAAAATGCTGCAAGCCATGCTGTTTTCTGGCATCATGAGAAGAGTCACTCAGCAAAATTATGAAATGAGGAGATATTTATATACACGCAATAATGTAAGGAATACAAACCTGAGCTAGAGGAGCATTGTCATCGATAAAAGGAGCTGCAAGACTTATGAAAGAAGCCTCGCCAACACCTACCAGCCTGGAAGGATAAAACGCATGCTATAGATTATGATCCATCACAATAAACTCATAAAGCAACAATCAACCATTCAAACAAAATGACATACATATACTTACATGCGACATATTGTGATAGACCAAAAGTTAAATGAAAACCCACAGCCAGCCGTAGCTAATGTCCAAACAGATAAACCAACTCCAATAAGCCGGAAGGGATTATAGCTGCAAGCACAATGCTGTGTAAGAACTAAAACCAGAATAGGTAAATTATAACTGCAAGCACAACAGAGTTACCTGAAATATTAAGAAAGACGCGAGTCAAAGTTGGTTTAGCAATCGAAAAGATATGTAGATCAAAGTCAACTAACTTCTCAAACTTCTTTCTCACTCAAACTCGCAGCACACATGACCTCTGATTACTTACATCAAATAGTCTACAAACCATACTTGTTTTATTCTTCAATGGAAGTATCCATATGAAACTTTAAGTTTTATTTTTCAAGAGTTATAATTTTGTGTATGCGCATCCCCCAACCAGTCTAATTTATACAATACATCCTAACAAATTAGGATGCTTTATATTAGCTAATAATCAGCTCGATGCAGCAATTTTTTTACAATGCTTTTTGGCCCTTTAACAAGGTAGCTGAGTACCCCAGAGAAGAAATAACTTGTTTAAGAAGTCCTTAAACTTTCTTTCTTTGGTTACTTGGTAATAAGCTTCCCACCTCTACACACATTAGCATGTGCATACAAATCTATGCAAAACACACTCTCATTTACCCTGGATAAAACTAACTTGAAGATATTATTGGTAGTTAACTACAAAAGAAAAAGAACCAACCTCGCTATGTAACTATTACTACTAAAAGCTTTTACCTTTAACTTCAAAGATTTACTCTTTTCTAATACTTTAGATGTAAGTAAACCGCTAAAGCCATAATGAAGGTGCTCACCTTTTTGCCAAAGATGCAAATATAGGAGAAGCCACAAGAAGTCCGACCATAAATGCAGATGACAGGACACCATCTTCAAAATTGTTCAAGTTGAAATCCCCTCTGCAAGCAAGATAATATAATGAGATGATGAAAAAACATTCAAACAGAGTTTATGCTGGGGGATGCTACAGTGACATGATCATGTTATGTTCTGTTCTGTCTATGCAACAAGCACGTCAGACTTCTCCAAGACCCCAGAACTATGGGATGAGCGATCACATACGTGCATGACCTAAAAATAGCAATGAGAAAATAGCCCATACTATCCACACACTTAATGTATAGATGTGGCATCTATTGCTTGGATATTATAAAATTAACGTAGCATCTGATGTAGCTTCCGATGTATTGGCAATTTATTTGAGCATTAGTGTTAGAGACACTACATTATGAGCTTATATAAGGAAAATGTAAGAAAACAATGATGTCACAGAATCAAACAACGTTTTGCACAATTCAATAAGAATATAGAGTTTGGAAAAACTTACTGAATTCCGCTACCCTCAGTGCATATTCCATCTGTGCATGTGGTAAGACTCCCATTCACACCATTGCTTGCAATTGCCCCTCGATCCAAATAATTTAGCATATTTATCACACAAAAGATCATAAGTAACCTGCAAAAGAAACAGCACAACCATCATCTTCAGAAACCAGCAATCAGACACTAATCCCTTTCCCTGACAAATTTGAGAATCGTAGCTGATATGTGATATATACAAGAGCTCAATTACACGAAATCCCATATCAATAAGTCGCAGTAGAAAGAATCAGATTCGTGTCTGAAATTACCATTGCTTCAAGAGCCAGGGCGTAGATCTTGAATAATCATACTCCCCAGTCCCAAAATAAGTATACTACTTCCCTAACATGTATGTCGGAGACAAAGTATCCCGTTTCCATTTTAGGTAGTTAATTACAAAACTTCATGCACAAGATGAACTAAAACAACTTTTCAGCCATAAATCAATACTCCAAAATGGAAGAAACTAATTCACACACATTTCAGCTAGTAACGACAAATCAAGCAATTTTCCTAACTCCTTAGGTCAGCCATTTACACTGTCTTCAGAGAATCAGAGCTTCGAAAAGACCCGTGCAGATAATGATCAGCTAAGTCATCAAAGTTACTGGGGACATTAACAACATGCTATAATCAATCAAGCACAGATCCTATATCGAATTCAATTTGAAGCCAATAAAGAAATTGCAGTGGGTGAAATGAAGATAGGCAGATAAATTACTTTTTTGGCGTGAACCAACAAGGATTGGGAGGCGAATCGCCATCTTCTGTACTAGCCGCCATATCTTGGCGACTCCGATACCTCTTCTTCTTCTTCTTCCTCTGCTCAGCTCAGCTCATCTCATCTCATCTCGTCAGCTTTTCGCTACCAAACAATCAGTTTCTGGTCAACTTCAACTACTTCTCCCTCTCCTTTCTTCTTAATTTACCCTTTTAACATTGTCTAATTTAATCCGGACACTTTGTTACCGTAACTATCGCGAAATCACACTTTCATACTCTAACTACTTTTCTCTCTTTTTTAGTACCTAGTATTTTTTCGTGACAACCTACCTATAAAATACCTAAAATACTCCTGAATTAAGGAATCATAATTGAATTGGTTCAATTTGATTTACAATCTCAAAATTGAACCGGTTCAATTTTCAAAAATTTAAAATTAAAATTGGTGAAATTACATTGTTGTCCTTTTCTTCAATTTTTTTTTCTACAATTATAATGGTGACTCTACACTGTTGTTCGGTTGCTATAATTATAATGGTGGCTCTACACTGTTACCCAGTTGCAAAGAAGAGGGAGATAGACGAGAGAGGAGCGAGAGGTTGAAGAAGAGGACAACAATGTAATTTCACCAATTTTAATTTTAATTTTTTTTTGTAATAAATTGAACCGGTTCAATTTTAGGTTTTTAAACCAAATTGAACCAGTTCAATTCTGATTCTTTAATCTATTGGTATTTTAGACATTTTATAGGTAAGTTGTCACAAAAATTTTGTCAGAATACTAAAAATGAGAGAAAAATAGTTAAAGTAAGAAAGTGTGATTTCGCGATAGTTAAGTGTAACAAAGTGTCATTATCACTTAATCTAATATTCAAATTGTTCAATTTTAAGCCAATTAATATATTCATATTATGTTTTCGAAAAAAATATATTCATATTATAATTTTGAGTTTATCAATTACAAAGGAAAATTTTATAAATAAATAAAAAGTGCGCTTAATTATCTCTGATTCATGATTGATTCTGCCCACTCTACCCATTTTTAGAAATTCATATACACGTTTCATATAAATAATGAAAATAAATTAGGTGTTAATAAATTACAATTGATAAAGAAATCATGATGAGCTATCACTACAATGTTGACAAATTTTACCAGTGAGTCTCAAACCTATTTTCTAAATTAGTTTGAACAGAATTTTAAATTTGTAAATTAATTAATGAGATTACATTTGCTTTTATTATTTGTCACAAATAAATAAACACAACTATTATCAAATCTAAATGACTTGGTCCATATATATATACACACACATGTGTGTGTATATATATAGGGGCACGCTTCAATAAGAACTTTATTCTGTCCGAACTGTGCGCGAATGCGTATGAGTCGCTCATCTGCGAGATTAAAACAGCGCACAACACGTGGCAGGAGCGCACTATACACTTAAGTGAGGGATAGTTCTGTATTTTTGCGCGCGCGTGAACACTATAATTTTTAGCTTTTGTCAGTACAACTTTGCGTTCAAAATTGGGAGTAAAATGTTCAACAATGAGAATAGAATGTTCACCATTAGGAGTTGAATGTTTAACATTAGGAGTAGAATGTTTAACATTAGTAGTAGAATATTCAAATTAGGAGTAGAATGTTTAAAATTGTGAGTATAATGTTCATCATTCAGAGTAGAATGTCTAGTGTTGAGAGTAGAATGTTTAGTGTTGGCAGTAGAATTCAAAATTGGGAGTAGAATGTTCCACATTCAAGAATATAATGTTTAACATTTAGAGTAGAACATTTAATATTGGGAGTAGAATGTTACTGAAATGCAAAGTTGTACTGAAAAAGCTAAAAGTGTTATTGTTCACGCGCGTGCAAATGTAGAATTGCCCCTCACTTATGTGCGCAGTGCACACGTTGCACACTGTTTCAATCTCCTAAGTGAATGACTCACACCTACTTACTTAGCCCAACCACTTCGTTTGCTTCCCCAACTTCATCTTGACTTGGCCCCTCCCTTCCTTTCTGAATGTAATCCTATATGTATATGAGATTCAAGATTTTTGTCTAAGTTAGCTAATCATGCTCCAAACACTATAAATAAACACAAAAATACATATCAACTTTATATTAATTTTACCGACACTTGCTTGACCAAATGATTAAACACTTTCACTTGAATATAAGTATTTACCACATCTTTATCTCCCAACTTTTGTGAAAGTTGAGACCCTCTTAAGGTAGGTAGTTTCATCGTCTTTATAATTATTTTCACTGTGATCCAACTAAAACACCTCGTGATCTATGGTTCATTTTCGGCAACCCAGGCTTGGATTCTAACATAGACTACAAGGTCAAAGAACCAAATCTGAAGTTAAAAGTGTCACAAGCCAACAATGAAGGATTGGAGGATACAACCTAATGCACTACATTAACCGTATCAAATTATACACTGCTGAGCCATGCCGCTGCTATTTCAGCTAGCATCACCACAAAACAATCTCTCCCAACTCACTGCTGACCCATCTTGCGTTTTTTCTTCGCCAGCCGCACTCGTCTTTCTTCTAACAATAACTTTCGTTCTTCCTCCTCATCCTCCTTTCTCGCGATTCTTGCACTGTATTGCAAGATGATAATGTTTACATTTTGCATGAATACAAGTTCGAAATGAAACGGAACAATCGGGTATAACATACCTTCGTTTTTCCTCTCTCAAGATATCATCAAAGTTTGCCTCCATGTCACTATCATCCTCGTCATCCCCAGCATACTTGTTTGGATCGTACCTGGAAAGAGTACAAATAGTTCCATTATCCCATGCAAGTGCTTACATACTTATACCACTTCAATGAGGCCTACGTACATCAGCTAGCTATTGTTACATCCAAAAGTGATGCTTTTAAACCATAGAGGCTGGCTATTCAAACAAAGTTCCATTATTACCCTAGTTGCAGGGTATTCAAAACCCTATTTAAACTGGATTGAATTACCATGAGACTGTAATCTACTTGAGAGCCAAGATCGCATTCACTACATAGGAAACACAAAAACTTACTTGAACATGTTTCGGATCATAGCAAGTGCACTTTCAGGATCGTCTGAATCATCCGAGTGCCGCCTTATAGGCTTCTTCAGGCGGGTATTTTGCATAGTGGTACGTGGTGGAGGATTTGGCCTAAGTGGCTTGCTTGTCTTTTGAAAAGTTTCGTGACAACGTAGAAAATGAGAACAATTTGAAACAATAATGCAAGTGGATGGGTAGAATAAAGAAGACAAAATAATGTGGAACATAAACTCTTACCTGAGGTCTTGATGAAGGAACTGGTTGTCTAGGGACAATTTTACCCTTGTTTGGTTCTTGTTTTCCCCTTGTATGTTCCGAGTACTGCTTTGGAGCAGATGAAGGCAACTTCGAAGAAGACGGTTTGTGCAAACCAGACACTGAATTCCTCATACCAGGTGCAGACATCTTCTCCATGGTAGCAACAGGCTTCTTCAAAGGCAAGCCTTTTGGCCCCACAGGCCGGCCGGGCCCATTCCCACTTCTACTACCAGGTTTTCTTGTAGGATCCACTGATGTTGAGCTGAGCCTACTAGCAGAGGTTACCTTGGGAACTACTTTGGAATGCATATGGCCATTCGAGGAAACTGGTCTCCTCTCTTCACGGGCACCGTTAATATGTCTGCTACTGTTGCCAAGTGGTGGTTTTCTATTCATCTGCATTTGGGATGATCCACCTGATCGTGTCTCTTCAACATCACAGTAAATATGTAAATTTCCCACGTAGCAGCAGTTTTTAAGTTCCATGGACAAGTAAATAGATTTAGAGTAGCAGCAACATACCAGAATTTGAAGACACATTTTGGCGCCGAGAGTCTTGTCCAGGAGGCGAAGTTGCAGCATCATCTGATAGAAGGAATGAATAATCTCTTGTGTCCTTCAGTTTTTGAACTTTCTTTTTCAGCTGCACGTACCACGGTACCAGGAAAATGTTCAGACACCTTTTCAGAATGTAAATATCAATCTAAATTTATTTGCGCTTACTACCTCGTTTGTTACTCTGGGTATCTGGTCATGGGCTCTGGGCTTTGATCCTGATGCGGTTGATGACGATGTAATAGTTTTTTTGTTCTGCAAAGGAAATATGGTCCCAAATATAAGAATATGTGCTAAAAGGAGTGAAGAGATGTCATTGTATCAGGAAATAGTTCCATTGTCACGTGTATAGGAAGATGGTCAAACAATGACCATTAGACCCATCACAAAAACATATATAAACCACTTCGATTACGTGGAACTCAATGTTTACATGGAAATCAATATTGGAAGCACTACAAATAATATTGAGAAAATAGCAGATGTGTGGTATACAATTGTATACAAAATACATAAAAAAATTGTTTCTATACATACATTGTCATGGACATTAGAAATCTTTGATGCCAAATGATGATTCTCCAATAGTGACTTGCTTTCTTGAATTACTCTTTGAGCAATAACTGGCTTAGAAGGACCAAAGAAGGATCCATAACTGCATAAGGGAGGATATGACGAAAGTGAGTGTAAGAGGAAAGTGACCTTAGAATCATGGTAAATGATGTAACAATCACAGTTAATGCAACTCTCAAATAATTTTGAATAATGAAGAATGAGTCAGAAGAGTCCTCCCTTATAGCTGTTTTTTATATAAAATAAGAGCATCAATGCATCCCAGTATGTAATAATCATGTATACATATCATGCGGATACATACATATGCAGATGGTTAGATGTATGGTGTTCCTATGATATTATCATGAACATATGCCATTTGAAATGGTGAAGCAACAGCATGAAGAGAAGATATTTGTCAATAACAAGAAAGATATCAGAGAGTGCACTTTAGTCTCTTATGTCTGATACAAGGGCCGTTTACAAAGCAATGAAGTCAAAACTCGATGTTCTTGTGTCATCTAATCATACAACATTTTCTCGGTTTAATCCAAGGCCAGCAGGGGATCTACTTATGTGGGCACGCTCACCCAGCACATGTTTCCTCCATGCCACAGGGCTCAAACATAATACCTTGCTTATGGGGTACCAAGATCCAGGAAATTGACTCAACATGAATTGGGAATTATACAACATTTCATATCTTCATGAGAACTAATTTCTACATGAGGAGCATCTGTTTGTTACTTTGTAAGCTCGGCTACATTCTAGAATTCTACCAAAGGGACAAGTAATACTACCATGCATGGACAAACTCATGTCATCAATCAAGACGCAAGGCAAGAATTCCCGAAAACCACAAGTAGTCAAAAAGTATGACTGGCACAAGGGTAGCATAATATCCTAGTTGTATTGTTGTTAGTGGATATTTAAAGTGAAACACACCGACAAATAACAAGTTCAACACGTGACTACAGAAACATCAGAAGACCTCTCCATGATCATACTTCCCTTTAATAAAAAATAGGTTAACCTTAAGAAGTTCAGATCAAGTATTTCAGCACAGCAGACAATAATTCTAACAAGAATGCTCAACTTAGCGCTGTTTACAAACAGCATTCAAGCTCGCTAACTAAATAGTATCACATTTTATTACCATTGCGACATACATCTACTGCCCAATAAAAAAGTTGGGGAACTCACTCACTTGTCAAATGGAAGCTTCTGCCGTTTGTTCGGGGAACTGGAAGAAGAACCATGTTCTCTCTTCATCTGCTTCCTAATGGATTCTTTCAATCTTTCCCTTAATCCAAGGTACTCCAATTCCTCCCTAGTGGGTTCATTTCTCTGATCTTCTTCCTCCTCTTCTTCTTCTTCTTCATACTCGTACCCTTCTCCATCTTCTTGCTCCTCCTCGTCCACATAATCATCATAGTACTCATCTTCAAGCTCCTACACCAAATCACCATACAAAAAATGAACAAAAAACATGTCTTCCCATCACTCAATAACTAGACAAAACAACAAAGATTCAAACAAAGGTTCAGATAGTGCATTAAACATACCTCCTCTCTCTCATATCCCCCCATTGCCGCTCCTCCAATTCACACAGTACTCAACAAACCAATCACTGTTCACAAAAATCAAACAAAGATTGCTAAGAAGTATTTACCTCAATGCCCAATATCTCAAAACAATCTACCAGCAGCCCAATTCACACAACATCAATCACAGATTGGTTTCAAGAAAATCCTAAATTAATTTATCTTCACCAAAAAAACCCTAGAAACTACTAAAACAAAAACACGCATGAAATAAACAAGTTATGGGGGATTTCAACGTATAAAATCACCAAAACTGAAGCCGAAGTCCCGATAATGGCTCGAGCAGAGAACAAGTCCTCACCGAATCTTCGATCCTCTTCATCAAGGTGGTTCTTCCTTTAATAGCGCTTTGGAGCACCGACTCTGCTGCAGAGACGGCAAGGCACTGTCTTCGAAGCCTACAGTTACAGTAGTGGTATCAGTGGGTAGGGTTAGGGTTAGGGTTACAAAGCACAGAGACGAGACGACAGAAGAATTGAAATTGACGGCGAGAGAGAGAGAGAGAGAGAGAGTGGAATTTGAAAGTTCCCAAAGGAATTGGAAAGTGTTGTGCGGAGGTCAATCCCAATTCCGGGTTTGGATGTGAATTAATTAAATAATTAGCCAAAAATAGGGAAAGGGAATTATATTTTCCAGGAAAATGATTAGCGGTTTTTATTTCCTGCCCAAACCCGAAACGGAAACGAGTTAAGAACTCAAAAGCCGAAGCGTCTTCGACACACAAATGGGCCTAACCGAAGCCCAAGGCTCATTTGGGCCCAAACCAAAATCACGTCTATATACTTTGGGTCATGGACAAGGCTCGTTTAGGCCCAAATCATATTCTCATTCACAGGCTCTATGACCAATGGGAATAAAGTTCTATCTGCTTGTTCTAGCTCTTTTTTTTTTCTTTTTAGTATATATATATATATAAAGTTACAAAACTGTCTTTATTTTGTAACTTACTAATATAAGTAAATTTTATATGCATATTTAAGCTTTTCACCTTAAAAGAAAAAAGTATATGATTAAGGGAAATAATTAGAATTAGGGGGGAGAATCAGAATGAAGCTTTACTGGGATAGAGACCACTCATTAGCGCCACTTAAAAGGGTATATTTTGTGAAAGTGGCCGCAAATGAAGGGAGGTTAATGATACAAATAGTACCCAAAAACTTGAGTTGAAAACACATAAACCCAAAAGACTACGAGTGAAGAAAGGGGTCCAAATTTTCGGAATTTCCAATTGTTATGTTCTCCCCTTTTTGACCAATTTAAAATATGATTCTATTATTAAAAAAATACAAATCCATAATATTTTAGTTTAGGTCAATGGTAAATGAATATAAGTATAAATTGATTATATACACACGGGTGTAATCCAGTACAAACCACCATCTTATGGTATTAACTTAAATATCAACTTTGGACCATCCGATGACACATTGAATGAGTGAAATTTACGGTGGTTCATCATATGACACATTATGTAATTATTCATTAAATGTTTATTTATTTTAGTCATTTAACACCAACAAAATAGTATACTAGTATTTTTACATAGTTATTTAATTTGATTTACAGATTGAAATGCAAGGTTCATTTTCACTTTTTCTAATATGTTCCACTTGAAAACTTTATGTTTCGTAATTGAAGAATTTTATAGTTGAGACATTTGGAGAATTGCAGAGTTGAGACATCGGTGCAAGCGGTGGATGAAGGCACGAGAAGGAGAGAGAGGGTGAAAAATGACACAATTTGAAAATTAAAGAACACACGGGTATTTTAATCTTTTCAACATCAAAATTAACATAAGCTAATGAAAATATTAACGGGGAGACATTTTCAATTCTAAGATATCTCAAGTGAATTTTTAATAAGTGTAGTTAAGTGCAAATCGTGTAATTCTACGCATGATTATATGAGATTTTTCCTAATATTTATCATATGTACCGAGTATAATCATGGAATTAGCATTGTAACAATACCGCGGCTTCCATAATTGAATAACCATATAAGACCCTCTCTTTCAAAAAATCATGCCATCATGTTATGCAAACAAACCAAATTTATTTATTTTTTTAAAAACACTTTTGTAGTTATTAAGTATAATCATGTATATTTTTATTAGTAAATCAGAAAAATTCTTTGATCTGAACTGACCTTTAAAAAATTGTGTTATCAATCTTTCAATCCATTTATCAACATCTGAAAAATAATTATGTACATGATCGTAATGAAATCAATTATCCATTGAAGTTTATAGATAGACTTTTGTGTGCATTAGAAATGACAAATATTTTATCTTATCTCTTCTATATTTGAGAGCTGAACTATAGATATTTCCTTAAATTTTAAATAAGCATTATTGAACTATGCACCCAATGATATTAAAAAAAAGTTGATGAAAGTGAAAGAAATCCACAAATCCATATCTCATATCAAATGTATGGTAATTATATCTATGAGCTTTCTGGGAATGCGCCTTGGCTGTGAAATCTATAATGGCACTAGAATAAAATTGGAGTTATATATATATATATATATATTTTTTGATCAACAATAATTGAAGACATCCTATACTAGTATGTACCAAGATTCGAACTCAGGATCTCACATGTGTTAAGTGAGCTCCTTACCACTTGGCCCAACTTGTGTTGGTAAAGAGATGATGCATTTATTTAATTATTAATTTTAATTTTATTCAAAGGGAAATTTTGCCATTCAAGAAAATGAGTGCAAATCACATGTCATCATTTGAGTTGAAAGTTAATGATGTTAGACTAAGTGAAATTGGAGTTATATATTTCACAAAAGGCATTGATTAGTAATCATATTTAGGGACTAACTAGTAGAGTCCAATAGATAGAATCATACCAAATGTCCCTAACTGGTAGAGTAATAGATAAAATCATGCCAAATGTCCCTATAATTTTCCATAGTTAATTATTGAGCACTTGGATCCTATTATTTTAGCAAGGGAAGTAGACAATTTAACATGAATCACTTGATGATATACATTGGATGGTTGATAGAGACGATCAAACCTAAGTTTTAAACTTATTATTTTTGGTCGAATTAAAAACGATCGGCTCGATTTATTTTTTGAGTCATTATCATTTACGAATGTATTTAAACTATTTGTATATAATACTTTAATTATATGACTAATTTTTAAGTTGAAGTTAAATCAAAATAGATGATGCAACTCGTGAATATACTTCCATATAAAAAAATGTTTAACACTACATATCATTTTTCAAACAAAAAATCTCATTATTGTGTTTTTTAATTCGATAATTTCTTTAACGTGGTTGAATAGTTTTAAGTAATAAGTAGAAAATCATTCAATTTTACTATACCTTAGGATACATTTCTCAGCATTTTAGCCTTATTTTTACCGTATTTTGTTAAATTTTGACTTAATATCATTTATTTTCATTACAAAATGATGGGTATATCCTTGATTTTCAAATTTTAAAGAGCACGTGGTTAGTTTTTTCCTTCTCTATCCTTTAAAAGAGGTATATTCAAATGTAATAAAAATAGTATTTTCCACATAAAAAAGGTAGGACGTACCAAATTGCAATTTGATAATCATATGATCCAATCAATACATCTTATGGGCCCACATTTATGATTTATCTATCAACATCTATACTCCTATTTCTCTTCCAAAAGGGCCAGCCCGTCGGGTACTGCTCGTCTCTATTATGGGCCTGGCCCACTCACTTCTAACCTGTTAAAATAATTATATTCAAAACAAATATTTTCATGATTGCAAATTATGAATATCATATAAATATCTTTTCAAGTGTATTTTATATATAAAACAAAATTCAGAAAACGAACACAAACGAAAAATATAATTAAAATCTGGCATTTTCGAAGCCGTGCAAATCGCTGACTCTGTTCATCGACTTCCTCATCATCGCAACCTTAGCCAATCTCTCGGCGGCTCTCCACGCCGACGTCGGCGTAAGCGGCTCGCTCTTCTCTTCCACTCTCTGCCTCTGGAACCGGAGCCGATGGAGATCGGCTTGCTCGGCCTCCAAGCCGCGCAAGAGCTCCTCGGCGGCCGAGCCGGAGCTCGGCTTCATCAACAAGGCCCGAGCCGATGTGAGCAAGTGGTCGGCTCCGGACAAGTCGTTGTGCTCGATTAATCGCCGAGACTCGGCCACGGCTCGGACCGTGACGTGGAGGTTTCTCTGCCGCTGGATACTCGGGGACGATGATGATCGTACGGCCTGGGGACGAGGTACCGTCAGAGCCTGCTCCTTGGTGTGTACGAGTACCCCTGACGATGGGTCCTTGTAAGATGATCGTACGGTCAGGAATTGGTGGGGCCCAGACGACGAAGTTGGGATTGGGACTCTCAATTCAACCAGGAGCTCCCTCTCTTCCTCGGCGAATACGTCACCGAGTCGGATTAAACCGGACCCGAGAACGGCCGGTTTACCCGTGACATTATAAACCGCGGTTATCTTGGCTTGACATGACCTGGACACGTACCCGAGCTGGACCCTCAGATCCTGAACCGCCACGCTCAACAAGCCACCGACCCCGAGGCATTTCCGAATCGCGTCGTCTGAAGCGCACGCGCCGCCGTCGATATTGAGCGCGTGGACCGGGACACCCACGTGGGAGAAGCGTGTGGAGGGGACGCGCTCGTCGGAGAGGTATATTATAGCGGCGGAGGGGTTTTTCTGGCGGCGGTCCTCGAGGACCTTGGCGGCTTTCTTGAGGGCGTCGGTCACGCACATCCCGTGCCCGGCGCTCCCGAGCGCGTCGACGATTCGACGCGCCGATCTCCGGCCGGTCGCCGTCATCCTCCGCAGCGGTAGCAGGCGCTTGGAGGCGGCGGAGAAGGCCACGACGGAGAGGCGATCGGCTTCCGAGAGCGAGGAAATGACGACCCGCATGGCCCTCTTTAGGGTCTGCAGCTTGTCGCCGGTCACCGTCCCGCAGACCTCCAGCACCGCCACCAGGTCGATCGGAGCCCGCCTGGAAATACCTCCCGCCGGCGGACCCTTCACTTTCATCATCACCGAGTACGTTTCGTACCCTCTTCCGATCGACAGCACCGCCGCTTCCGGAGCCAAACTAACGCCGACGGCGGAGGTAATGTCGCTGTTACCGTTCGATTTCGGCGACGGCGAGAAAGTGGGGTTGACGAAAAATCCCTGAAATTCAGTGGGTCCGTCGTCATCGTCTTCTTCATTGGACTCTGGAATTGGGTTGAATCTGGCGGCGGAGGTGGGAGACGAAAGTGGCTCGTCGTCGTTGTAGACCCGTAAAGATTTGATTTTTACGTCCCGGAGCTTACCGGAGTGAAGCTCGGAGGTGGGTTTTTGGTGCTCTCCGACGGAGAGCATAGGCAGATCCTTCCAGGCGGCGTTGCAGAGAGGACAGACGAGAAATTGACGGGCCCTGACATGGGCGGCGATGCAGGGGAAGTGGAAGAGGTGCGAGCACTCGGCGGTGAAAATGGCGGTTCCTCCCCCGCTCCTCACGCTCTGCTCACAGATCCCACATCTGCGACTCTGCTACAGACACAAAAAAAAGGAATCAGAATCGAAAAGGGTCATCGCCAAAAGCACGCAAAAACGATGATTGCGCCTAAAGTTGGAAACTTTGAGAAGAGCAACAAGATGGTTACTTTGGCAGAGAGACCAAGCGTAGACTTGAGGAGCGAGAAGCTCGAAGGCGACCTAGGAGACGAAGGACCAGACCCATCAGAACCTCTGGTGCGGAGCTTGGGGCTGTTGGGCTCCGACGAGGTCCGGCACCGGAGTATTGGGCTAGAAGCAGGCTGAGACTGGAACCTTGGCGTGGAAGGGTTAGAGAAGAAACCAAATTTGGAAGTGGGTGTTGGGTTTGGGCTATTGCTGTCTCTGTCTGTGTCTTTGGGGATGGAGGTGCAAAAGGCTCTTCTCCAACCAAGCACCATTGTTGATGTTCAGTGGAGTGGAGGGGGTCTTCGTGCTTGTCAGAGAATTGGGTGGGTTTTTGATTATGGAGAAGTTGAGAAATTGGGGAGCAGAAGGTGATTAAAAAGGGACGAAGCAAGTGGATTGGCAATGCAACAAAAAGATCACTGCAATGAAAAGGCCTCTCTTTTTTTTTTGCTTCCAAGAAAAATTAAAGTTACTATATTGTATTGTATTGGACTTATTGGGATTTACATTTTACAGCCAACTCACTAGCAGGGCAGCAAGTGAATGTAAACTATTTCATGAGCTGAGTTTATCCTCTTAACTCTTTCAAGAAAACTTTCTCAAAAAAAAAAAAAACTCTTTCAAGAAAACTAAATAGTAGTAAATGGTTTGAAAATTTATGATGATAGATGATACTTTGCCATAATTACCAAATAAAAGTTCTTGATTTGTAAAATTTTCATAAGTGAATGACTTGATCTATAAAATTTTGATGGATGTCAATTTTTAAGTCTATAGAATTCCAACTTAATTTTTTCTATTCATAATAACTATCAAATTGACCCGTTCAGACCACCACAAGTCACTCCCTATCAACGGCTCAAAATGGGGAGAGGATGGTCGTCGGCGCGCCAAAATCAGATACTAGCGGCCCGCCGGCGACCCACAGAAGCAGAGAAGGAAAAGGGAGGCTTTTCGTATTCCTTTATGTTTCGAGTTGTTTGTATGTTCGCCCTCTCAGATTTGTTTGTGTTGTTTCACGTTTAGTGTGGGAAGTGGTTATTTAGTTTCTCGTGTTAGGAGTGTGTGTTCTACAATTTGGGTTCTACAATTTTGATTATGACTAATTTTTGGGTTCATACACATTTCTACTAGCAATTGGTGTTGTCCTCACAATTGCCAAACTCTAGACCCTTAACCTCATTTAGAAGAATTGGATGATTATAATTTTAGATTTAAAATTTGCCAAATCATTTATATAAAATTTGGATATCTCAGGCTTGAGTTCACATTGTGACTCGATAATTGGTAGCGCAAGCACCGACCAGTGAAGGCTTCATGTGCAAGTTCATTGCTCCCACTTTCTCTATATGGTTCATATAATTAGTGTCACTCTTTCGGCTTACGTTTTGCTCTCACCTTACCATTTTCTTGCTAACCAGTTTTGTCTCTTTTTGCTCTACTTTAGTCACTTCTTTTCACCCACCACAATTGGGTTGGCTTCTTTTTCTAGTTACTATGTATGATTCACGATACCTTAAACAAACGAACTAAAACATGGGTGTGTGCCACGTTCACTCTTATCCAATCTAATCATTCACATTTACCTTAACCATTCCAATCTAACCATGTTTATTTCTCCAACTTTCACATGGCTCTATTTTTATTTAACTAATAAACAACGAGATAAAATAAAATAAAAGTTAATTCTCGAGAATAATTGAACTCATTTATCTTTATTAATATCAATTAATAATATTGTCAGCATCATAATTAGAATAAATATCCTCACATATCAAACTTCTAACCTAGTTTGATCAATTTTGTCATCTAAATCCCTTTGTGTCATCATCTTTTGGACTCATGTCTCACGGTCCACAATACATACCACAACCTTTTGATGCACTATCCGACTTGCATGCGAGGGGAGAGTTAACGTCCCACGTCAAAAAGAACTTATTCCATATATTTTCTTAAATGATAAGTCTGATCGTTTACTTATAAAAGTAAGCTTGAAAGCTTCTAGTTGCTGCGAACTTCTAACAACATATCTATGGTTGAATAATTTATTTATCTGCACTCGTGAAATCTCACATAATATGAAATTTTACATTATAGAACTACATGTCAAGAATATGAATCTCATAATTAAATTATATAAAAATCTCATTGTTTTTTAGGATATAAAATCTCTTTGTTATGTAGTAAATATCTTTAAATTTTCATCTATCCATATAAATTTTGAGTAAAACATTTTAATATTGAAAAAATCAAACAAAGACAACTATGAATTTTTGGAATAAGTACTTGTACATGATATGTGTATGCTATCTCAATAAAGTATCATTTAATGGCATGAAATAAGAAAGTAATTGGAGGGCAAGGTGATCTAGGGGCATTAAATGATGGGTCCAATTTCGTTACAAAATATTAAAAATAAATGAGTGGGAGTGGAAGAGGATGGGATCATTTAATATGTCGCTGCAAATACAATTCAAATTCAATGAATGTTACTAAGTAGAAAGTAGAGTCCACAGCAGAGGTTGGGTTTGTGGGAGCAATTTCGTTATTATGATTGCTCAATTATTTAATTTCAGAACTGAATGTGATTGATTTTGTTAGTATTGAATAATTGAATAAAATAAAATACTTGTGTTCTCTGCGCCAATCCCTATGGATCTTCACATCACTCTGTGATTGCACTGTGGTAGACATCTATGTATTTAGAGCAGAGCTGGCTGGTCCTATTTTCTTTAATTTTCTTGAAGGATTTTCCTTGCATCCAAACAAGATGATTAATCAATTTGCTGACAAGAACGGTTTCTTGCTGTCATGTGACTCGTAGGTTATGAGACAGTTTTTTCTTTACTTTTGAAGATGTTTGGTTTTTCTAGTGATTCATGAAATGCATCAAAGTAATGGATTTGATAAAAAGAATATTAATTCATAGTATTAAAATGTGATGGATAGCTTTTGATATCATTTAGGAGAAGTCTAAATTTATTGTCCGAGGATAATGATATGATTCAAAAAAACTATATGTATATGGTAATACAGTATAGCAATTATATCAAGAACATGCTATATAAGCAATGTATAAGCAATTTCTTTGTCCTGCCACTGGACATTATTTTGTTTATCTAAGATAGATACACTTAAAATTGTACAATTCTCACATAAATTACTGAAAGTTTTTTTAACTTGGGATGTCACCTAAAAGAATGTAATTCTCACGCAGGTCAACTAAAGTTTATTTTAGCTTGGGAAGTCATCTAAAAATATCCAATTCTCTCTGTTAACAACTCTTTTACTGGTTTTCGGTATTTTCAATCATGTGCTGCTCACATGTTCAAATATTTGGAGATAATGTCGAAAATACTCTTCTATTTAGTTATTAGACCTGACGAATCAATCACATATGTGCAGCCCCAATCGGTTATTGTACACTCTGTAAATTTATTTATTTGCGTTGAGCGAATCATGAGTTCGATTTCTTCTTCGGTGACGACATCTGTGAAGAACAATTTCGCGCCAAAATCGCCGGTTTTCAGCCTCCAACAAGTCTTAATCAGTAGAATCGAGGATCGGGATGAGAACCAAGGCACCAAATCTTCTGACGAAGCAAACCAGGTTTCTTCTTCTCCAATCAATGGCGCAGAGGCAAAGCACTGCTCGGATAGGTGTGAGTTATGTTGAAACGAGGGAAGTTTCTGGTTAAGCAAATTGTGTATCACATATGTTCAAGAAACGAGAAATTTGGCAATGGAGGAGCTCGAGCCACACAATGAAGTTCATAGAATTATATTAAAACTGAGAAATGGAAATGAATAAGGGATTGGTTGGGTTTGTTTTCTTGTGCAAGCAAAATGATATTTTATCACTCAGGGATGTGTACTTAATTTCATTATCTCAGTAATAGAGTTATAAATGGAGATAATTGAAAGTTTTTAGGTGATCTCCTAAATTAAAATAAACTTTTGAATGTCCTATGTGAAAATTGTATTATTTATTTCAGGTGTATTTACCTGAAATTACTTTTTTATATGTTATAAAAATGAGTAATTTACATTTCTCATTGAAAAAGATAAAGAATAAGAGTTTAAGGATTATCTGAATTAACAAATTTGACAATATTATTGAGTATATATATGTGAGCTTAATATTTAATTGGAGCAAATATAATTTGTCTATGACAATACCTTTAGCTCTAAAACTGTGCCATGACGAGAAATCCGAACTGAAACGATCTAAAGAACACTTATTCCTTCGTTGAAATTATATTTCACGGCAAGCTTTTGTTAAAATCCACTCAAATATATTAAAGTACAGATATTTGTACTCGAAAGGATGCACCAAAACAAGGGCTGTGTTGCATCCTACAAAAGAAAGAAAAAAAAACTAAGTGCTCATAGAATATTATTATTGTGTTAGAGAAGTAATTTTTTAAGACAAATTTGAAATCCCAATTTGGCTGCCATGTTTGGATTAATTAGGCAAAAACATCTTTTATCTGATAACAATTCTAAAAAGCAAAATCTACTTGTGTGACATTTATTCACCAAATCACCAAATAATGTCATAAACAATCTATTGTGTGTGGACAAGGGTGTAATTAATTCTATATATGTATGGTATTTCAATTTGCTTTCCTTGTTTCATGTTTGAATGTAATGATATCAATCACACCCATATTACATAACATTATTTAAAAGCACAATCATAACATTAAATACATTTTTATGCACTGATAATATCACATCTATATCTTTGAGTAGAATAGTAAACTAAGAACCCATCAAATTTCAATAATGAATAAGAGGTGGAGTAAAGACATAGGTTTGAACCATATTTAACAGAATATAAGAGTTTATTGATGATTATATTATTTCATAACAATAAGTGACCTCTTTATACAAAAAATTGTCCAATATCAAATAAGAAAACTAATACTAAAAAGAAAACTAATAATGTGCAGCAGTTCAAGTAGAAATTAGACTAAAATCATGATTCATAACGATGTTGGATTGAAATTAGAGTAAAAATGAAGAGTACCAAAATTTTGCTCTACTAGCTTTACAAAAGGTATATATATCCAAAAGACAAAAGAAATAGAGAAAGTTCATTACAAAACTCATTTTAAAGATGTTTGGCTAAAATAAGCAAATGCCATTTGAGAAATGGTCTGTTGTTTATACATAAAATTTTGGGCTATTTATTTTTAGTAATAAAATTGAAAATATGTACCATGAATAAATGTGGTTTGGATATTAACTTTTCAAGTTTTAATTGAATTTAAATGGATATATATCTATCTAATATTTTACTAAAAGACTAAAGACAAGTTTTTTTTTTTTGAATAATACATCACTCAAGTTTTTTATTGAGAAGTACATCACTAAAGTTATTAATAATTAATAATTGAAATAAGATATAACAAACTTTCTTTATTCCTCAATTATTTGAACACACATGTGTGAACTCTTGAGTATGTACTATGTGAGAAAGTGAAACAGTGTAAGGAAATGTTATATTAGTTCACAATTAACTTGAACCATTGTATGTTATATTTGTGGAAATGTCTTAGTTTCGAATTCGTTATGAGAGTGGAGAATGGTTAAAAAGTAGATTATAATTCGATGTATGTATTGTAATACTAAAAGAAACTGGAGCTCTTATATTATAATTAAAATATACTTAGTACAATACTTTTGTTATTTCATATTTGTTATAGTCAAACATATATACCATTTGACTTTTATAAGTAAAATATGTATATAATAGTCTTAACATTGAGTTTATAGTTGTTTATCTTTGTCTATTCTTGTTTATGGTATTGAGAACTCTAAGCATATATCCAATGATAACTCATAACTTCGAGGTGCCTATATTCAAAGTGTTTGTTTATACCCAAAAAACTATGTTCCTAATGTGTACATATATAAACTTTGAGGTTAGGAGGCCACATGTATAACCTTTTATTTTACTCCAAGAATCTAATTTTTTATATGGCCACTAAACCCTAACTCCATCTTCCTTTTGACTTGGAAGGAATTGAAAAACTCAAATCTTCCCTGCTAAGATCAAGTAAGGTCAGACTTTTAATTCACAATGGTAACATTCCCAATACACCATTTTTTAATGTGTTAAAATATCAGTTTTTGCTACTTTAAGCAAGTAAGAGGGAAAGAGAAGAGTTTTAAAGAAACCACCTTGCACATGCTTGTTGGGACTACCCATGTAAATATATGGCTTATGATCCAATTTATAAACAATTAGGTTCAATTTCAATGACCAAAGTTGTAATCACAAAAATGTCATTAATTAATTGTAAATTGATTCATTTATTCATCATATCTTCATAATTTATTTCAACCATCGTGTGTTTATGCCATGGCTTGTCAATTTTCACATCAAATTCACCTACAATGCCACATGTAGAAACTGCAAGACCACTTTATTTTCCCTCCATTTTCTAGGCAACATAAGAGAGAAGCTGTGCCTTGAACAGTCTCCATCTCTAGGCTGGCCTTTCTAGTACAGAAACTGGTAAACATTTATTCAAAAATTGATGCCATGAAATGAACCAGTTGTCACTTTATGGGACAGTCCAAAAACTGATTGGATCTTGACACCACAAGTCCTAGGCTCCGCTGACACGACATGTATGTATACATGTTATTTGATTTTAAAAACTAATATTCATGATTTTAGAATTATTGTAAATTCTTATTATGATTTACACAAAAATGTTTATGTCTACACATTTGACATATTTGTTAATGTGAGTTTATATATTAGAATAAGATTGTTTTGTTCATTAGCATTAATACTATTCATTCAGTATAAGGTACCAACTTAAATTCAAGTTTTATGTTACAATCTTGATTGTTGGGAGCAGTGTTATGGATATCCTCGATATCGGCCGATATACTGGTGATATATTGATTTTTGCAAGTTTTTCGAGACGAAATGACCGATATCAATGAAAATACCGGTCAAACCGGTTAATCCAAAAAAATTCAAATTGATTACGGTCTAATTCGGTCCAAATTAATTAATTTTGGTCTACTCCAATTTAAATTAGTTAATTTCGGTTTTAATCATACCACCTAATTAGCTCTGGTTTGGAATTTAGGTTAATAAACAACAACAAAGTCAAAAACTCATTCACTCATCTTTTTCAGTTTCATGTTTGAACTCCGAGATTATTGACAAGTTCGAAATTAAAAATGATTAAATATGACTCATTTGTCTTTAATAAATAATAAATATGAATTTATATATATTAAATTATTTATTTATTACAAACCGTGTTTTGCCGCAATATTCTCGAATTTGTCAGATCTCCCTTTCTGTCAACTGGTCGATATATCCCCGCGATCCGAGTTTCATAACCTTGATTGGGAGCAAATATCTTATCATGTATTTATTTTTATGTGAAGATGTTTGCGATTCAATGAACTTAATCGATAAGATTAAAATTGAATGTCAAATAATGTAAAAGAAATTCAAATTTAGCACTTGGACACAGTAGTTACTCAAACAAGGCAAATGAGCTTTGCAAGGGGCTTGCAGATAAACACCCCCAAAGTTCACAAACCTCCATAAGTGACCTCAACACACACCAAAACCCACTTTTCTCTTTAGATAAAAGCCACCTCATCCTAATCCAACTCCTCCTTTTGAATAGAACCCAAGTCAATTTTTCTTCCCCAAAATCCAATTCCTTGATCTTGCTTTGTCCCTTACTCAAAACTCAAAAGGGCTATAGTAACACCTAGAGATGAGAAAAATTGGACTTGTAGTGATGAGAGAGATGAGAAGTGAAGGGTCATGATCAAAGCACTTGGGGGTAGGGTTTTTACCCTAATAGTAATTGGAACATGAAAATGACCCTTTTGGTAGTCCATTGCATGTGGTCTTTTGAGTCCTTAATTGTTCTTGTGCTTAAATGATGCATTATAATTTATACCCACAAGGATAAGGGTTGGGTCAGGAGGCTCTTTCATTTGGGTGTTTTAGGCTTAAAGTAATGTCCCAATTATTTTTGTCACTAAATGTGTCTTTTGCTTCAAAGCCAGATTCTTGAGAGAAGATAAGAGCAAGAATATTCCTATTTTCTTAATCAAAATGATCCAAAACAACCAATGATTACACCAAAAACTCACTAATCTATATACACAAGTTTTCTCCACTAATTAGGTGATGATTGTAACACTAAACTTCACTACCAACTCTAGCTATCCCTAAACCAACTTTTGACAAATATAAAGTCAACCATCATTTTCGGTCAAAAGTTCACAAATTATATTTATAATATCTATTTCGCTTAATGTGAACACTAAAAGTATATATATATATATATATTTTATTCAGTTTTAATTTGGTTTGTCTTGACATCGTTAATACAGTTAACTGTAGTGTCTCAGTTACATGACAATAACTGGAAAAAACTTTCCAAAACCAAATAAAATTGTTATTTTAAACAGTGACACAAAGTTTGAAGAGAACAAGCATGAGGAAAAGTAGGAAGAGAGATTGAATGAGTTTTGATAAAGAGCAGATAAAATATGATATGCAAATGGAGAAGTCAAAAGGTAGCATAATGAAGTCCAATAATTGCCCATATTCTTGTATTAAGAATTGTTCACTATGATGAAGAAGATCAATGAGATCAGGTGGAAATGTACCTGCTCAAGAACATTGAAAAATGGGCTAGAAATACCAAAGCCCAATTTCATAATTTGGGCCAATAGGCCCAATTAAACGATCTCTCGGATCTCCCAAATATAGATTCACATTCACCCGAATTTGAATGGAGAACCCTCTGTGTCTCAGACTCTCAGATTGTGTTTCCCTCTCAAAGCGCACACAAACTGTTCGTGAAAATGCCAAGTCGAGCTTCCACCGCCGACGCAGAGCCTCCCACTCCTCTCCGGCGATCTCCGAGGTTCCTCCACACCCCTAAGCCCATAAACCTCCGGTCAATCTCGCCGGGGCCTTCTCAGAGCTCGAAACGACCCGTTCTGGTGGTGGTAGGCCTCAGAGCCGAAGTTTCAAGGAAATCAGCTGAAAAGTCCAGAAATTGGGGAAATTCGGTTTCTGGGTCGGCGAAATGTGTGGGATTGAGCAGTGGGTTGGAGGGGATTGAGAGTCTCCGTCGATCTCCGAGGCTCGTGGGTCAGCAAAAGGCCAAAGAACCAGCTGAAACGACCGGCGAAGATGGGTCTTCGAGCTTCAGGCGAGCAGATCCTGTACATGAAGCTCGTAAGGGCCGCAAAGGGGCTGTATCGAAGGAACCCAGAAATTGGGGGGATGATGAGGTCAATGGGTTTCAGGAGTTCAGTCGATCTTCTAGGGTTTTGAAGAACCAGAAACCCATTACAAATGTGAAGAAGAGAGATGGAGAAGAAAAGTGTATGGGAAATGGGGTTTTATCTGATATTGGAAACATCATCAATTGTGCTTCAAGGAAATCTACAAGGAGCAAGGTTTTAGCAGGTGCAAGAAAAGTTGGGATTGATACAAATTTATGTGAGCTACACAAAGAGAGAGCAAAAGGGACTGTGCACGTTGGTGCTGTGAATTCTGAATTGGTTGAAGGTGGAGGAGAAGAGAAGGTTAGGGAAGAAAAAGGAAGAGAAGAAGATGGTGTTGTGAGGAAAAGAAAGAGAGAAAAAGAGTGCAATGGAGGTTTTCAGGGGTGGACAGATAAGCAAGAGAAAGCGCTGCAGAGAGCTTATTTTTCGTCTAAGCCTACACCTCATTTCTGGAAGAAGGTTGCTAAATTGGTAAGTTGCTAAAGGCTTGATATAAGTTTTAACATTCCTTATGCTTATTACAGTTTTGGCTGTAAGAATTTTATGTTATGGACTTTGTTTCATAGTGTTATGGAAACAGTATGATTATGTGGTGTTTTGCTATTATTCAAGATTCATGTGTAGTCTTGTTGCATATATGCTTGTTTGGGAAGCTTTTGAATGGGTGTAGATTAAGTAGGATGATACGAAGAAGATGGTCATGTTTGAACATTTACTAGTCTCCTGTGAAATCGGACATCTTGAATATGCTCACTTGCTCTTGCTTCATTTATCTGCTGTAAAGGCGATATAGGAATCTTAGCGTTATCAGTTCATAAATGTTTTTGAAATAGAGATCTTAGTGCTTCATCTATATGTTGTAATGGATCTTTGAAATCTAACGGAACTGAGCATAAATGTTTATGTGGTCAAATATGTATGGGGATATAGAGATCTTAGTGTTCTGTTCTCCATTGAAGTTGACAACCTTCTGCTAACTAAACTTGAAAAGTTGAATCGATGTTGTAGATATAATTTAATGTATAAACATCACCATTAAGTTTGTGTGATCTTGTATCAGGACACTATTTGACATTGAATCACCTACTCTACAGCTACTGTAGATATGTAGGTACTTATGCCTCTAATTAGTTATTATTCAAACTTTGAGCTTTTGTTTCCCTTCAAATGAATTTCAGGTCCCTGGAAAGTCTGCACAAGAATGTTTTGATAAGATCCATTCTAATGATCTAACCCCGCCACAACATCCGCCTCGGTCAAGGGCAAAAAAGCCAGATGCTTCATCCATGGATTGCTCGTCTCTCTCTGCAAGTAAACTACTATTGCCCACAAAGCTAAATGGTAAAAGGCCAATTAGCAATAGACGCAAGAGCCACGTTGCACAAAAAGCCGTGAGACATATGCTACAAAAGCATCATCACATAGAGGAAGATTATGAAGCAGATCTGTTTTCAGTACTTGAACCCAACACAGATCCATCTGCTCCAACTGTCTTGCCAAGTGTTATACTGTCCACCCCTGAACATTTACAGAAAAAACAAGGATTTCTTCAAAAGTTCAGCGAGAAATCTTCTTCAGGTCGTAAGAAGCCCATTTCAAGATTTAGTAGCTCTTGTGGGAATGCTCTCGTTAGCCCCCCTGTACTGAAACAAGTTAAAAATAAGGCAATGCATGAGAAGTACATTGATCTGTTACATTGCAGGGAAGCTAAGAGAAAAGCAGTGTCTGCACGGGAACAGAAGTTCGTTACCGGGAGAGAGGATCCAGAGTGCCAAATTCAGAAAATGGATGTGGTTGGAGCTGCAAGAGTAGCTCTGGTCTGTGAAGCAAGGGATGCTATCAGTCAGCTTCGGCGTCTTGAGGCCAATGCCATGACCAACTCTTCAGATCTTGGTGATGATGAGGATGCCAGTAATGATGATGATGAAGGTGAAGATGAACCTTAACTGATCCTTTTGCATTTGTCAGATTTTAATTGACTGTGTATAGAGTTAGAGCTGCCTCATGTAACTGCTGACTTTTATATCATGTAATGAAGTATTAACCAATTCCTATAAATTCGATGTTGTGTAAATCTTGCTTCTGTATGTTTAAATAGTTGCATGGCTACACCTACCTATATTCAACCTACTTATAGTTAGAAAGTAATTGCATATACGTGTAGTGTACAGATTATAATTTGAAACAGACAGACAGTAGTTGGGCTATGTTTGCTAATAGTTATGGGATTGTGGAAACAGGGTTAAATTTGTGTTTTGTGAAGCATATTGTTTGAATTTGGAGTGTTCTTTTCTGCCATTTACCCTCTCTTTTGTTCTTGTTTGAATCATTCATGTTTTGTTATGCAAGCTATCTATATTTCTTGTTTGAATCATTCATGTTCTATTATGCATGCTCTCTCTCTAGTTATGCAGAACTTTGAATCTAGTATTGCACATCAACCATTTTGGCATTCAGTTTCTGCTTGACAACAAACCAAGATTTGGACACGAGAAAAGGGGAGATAAAGAACATCAAGGTATGTGAATCCGTGTTTAAGATATCAAATAATTGTCGTCAAATCAATTATTGTGGGGTTGAAGATGATGATATGTATGCTGGGAAAGCAGGGACATTCCATGTCATTCTTTTTTGACTAAGTGCTTAGCTTTGCAGTTTTTCCTATTTATATGTGCATTCTTGCTCTTGTTGTGATTTTTGCATAGCACATTACAGATTCTCCATGAATTCAAGATTTAGGGACAAGAGGTCACTGTCCCCTCCAATTCTATACTCCAATTATTGTTGTGTAGATTATTAGACTACTTCCCATTTTCGGATGAGACATCACGAGAATTTTACATTTAAATAATGGTCAATCATGCATTTGTGTACTGTACGTGGCATTAATTGATTCACCTCTGATTAAATTTATAATTTTGCTTGTTGTAGTATAAGATCATGATTATATCAGAAGATGATTATTTGATGAAAGATTCTTCTAATTAGAGTTAGATAGTACATAGAAAGTTGTAAGATGCAGCTTGTGAAGAACTTTTATTTAAGACAATAATGATCTACAGCTCATTAAATTTCCTTAAAAGAAAAGCTAAATTATGAATCAATTTTATTTTTGTTCTTGTCTCCTACAAACATCTTCCTCCATACCCTGCATTTCTGAACAGTGCTTGCTTGATGTCTTCAGAATTTATCATTGTCCTTTGCTCTTCTGCCTGAAAACCCACACAGAAAACATGATTGAAGCAAATAAATAGTTTCTTGTTTGAAATTAGTGAGAGGTTATAAGATAAAAACATTTGTTGAGGGACACAAACCTCTGAGCAAGATGCATGCATTGAGAAATCACTGAAGCAGCTGATGACACATTGTTGAATCTCAATACCAAGTGCTTCTAATGTGTTCACTGTTGATAGCAATAGTCCTGGTCTGGTAGGACAACAGATATCAATTCTGGTGTCTGTTTCTCTCCTCTCCACATCAAACTGTAGAGTCATTTTGGCCATCAAGATCTATATTTATTTACAGAAAAAAAACCTCCATTAAAGAAACCATAATCAATACCTTGGGTGAGTTTCTGAACAGTACTGCTTCATTTTGCTTGCCCCCTAAGCTCATCTGATTTGTGCTCACTTGATCAGGTTCATCTTCTTCCTGTAGCTTGTTGATTCTCTCCAGAAGCTCTTTCATGTAATCTATGGTGTCTCCAAGGATTGATGTTCTGTCCATCTGATGACATTTGTACATATATGATTCAATATTATTCAGAAAGAGAAAATGAAATTGACCCATTTGTTGAAATGATGAACAGAGAGAGAGGAGTGGAGAAAGTAAGCACCTTGCTGATTTTGGGAACTATTGATCTGAGCATGGAGAGTCTGTCATTGAGGCGCTTCCTTCTCCTCCTCTCTGCCATTAGGTTCTTTGAGGGCTGTCCATCCAACTTCTTAGCCTTGCTGCTCATCTTCTTGGTGCACAGACCCATGTTGAATTCCAGAGGAGCAGCCATGTGGTCTCCACCACTGGATTGCTCCATCTCCACCTTGCAGCAGCCATTGATGTTGTTGTTGAGAAACCCAGAAACTTCTGCAGATGGGTCTTCAAGCTCAGCCTCCACCATTGATGGGTAGCTGAGCTCTTGATGAAATGAGTGTGGTGGGCCATCAATCTGGTGGTGCTCTAGAGGTGGTGGTGCTGGGAAGGAGTCAAGAAAAGAAGGGTAGGGTTCAGGGAAAGGACATGAATCAAAGGTAGGAGGAGAAGGGTCTGTTTGGCTTGAGATCAGCCCCAAGAATGAAGTGTTTGAAGCCAACAGCATTTCTGGGTTCTCATCAAAACCATCAAAACTCCAGCCACTTTGCAGCAAATCACTCCCTCCACCACCAAAAGTGTTGGTGGTGGTTGTGAAGGTCCAAGGCTCTCTTCTTGGACCTAGAAGCTCCTCCAAGAAACCATGTTCAGTAAGCTCCATATTCTCTCTCTCCTCTCTCTCTCTACAATCTGAACAAAGGGTACCAAAGGAAGAGAAAGTTAGTAGCAGTATATAAAGAAGAATTAAAAATAGAAATTTTTTTTTTTTATTCGCAAGACATTTCTTGATCATAAATTAATGCTATGGTTTAAGTAAAGACACAAGGTTAATGGGTGTCTTTTTCACCAAAATCATTAATGGGGACAAAGAAAACATATATATTTAATTCCCCATTCCCTGAAAGCTTTGACCCACAAATCTGTCTCAACCCAAAAAGGGCGAACTTAGCATCATACCCTGTTTGGTTCTTGAGAAAATTATAATCTTTTTGTCCATCATGAACAGAAAAAAGAGAGACCCTTCACAAGCAAAAGCAAAGGAAAGCAGAAAATAAAATAAAAAATAGAAAACACTATTACATTTTTTAAAATTGAATGCACTATTACTTTATTTAGCTCCCTACACTGTTTTCTACTTTAATTTTTAGTCTAACTGACTGAATAATTTACATATCCCAGTCAAATGAAAATGCAAATGTATATACAATTTTGTATCATTAAAATGATTATTGAAAAAGTAACTGAATAATATTATAATATTTCAGGCAATTTGTTCATCATGAAAGTGTGATTGTTTTGCTTTGTGATGTTGGGATTGGAGAAAGAGAAACAGTAACAAGACAATCATATGATGACAATGGAGAGAGGGATTGCAGCTTTTTTTAGTGAAAAAAGGGTAAGCTTTAGAGCTGACTTGAAACAACAAAAACTTTCTTTTTCTCTTTATAAATCTTATCTTACATATTCTACCGTTAAACTTAGCCTCCATTTAGGCATGTTATCATAATAATTAAAGTATATTTAAGGAGAAATATACTTAGAGGGCAACTCAAATATACATAATTACGTCCAATGACATTGTTTCAAACCAAAATAACATTGTACTCTAATTATAAGTTAAAAGTTGATTATACCATTTTTTATAAAAATAATTTTAAAAATTAAGTTCAAAATAATTTTTGTTTATGTATTAAATTTCGAAATTTTGTCATTTTTTAGAAAAGTGAAAAAGATAAAGTGCTACTTTTAAAACATAAAAAACCTCATTTTTAATTAAAAGAGAATTAAGTAAAAATAAAGTATCTTAAAAATATATAATCAAGCTTTCAAGAATTTATGGACAGTTTTTTGGATCGAGCTGGAATAATTCTCGATGGAGGCTACTTATGTTTCACTAGTTTGATCACTATCAATTTTCTCACTCTCAATTTCTCAATGTATCAATCTCTCAATCTTATTGTATTTGTATTTGTTTTTTGGCTTTGCCCTCTCTCTGGCCTTGGGAGGGATTGATTTTGCCTTATTCTAATACAATTTATTTTTGTTGAGAAAAATAATATCTTAAAAATATGTATCTGATAAGGAGAAATTATGCTTAACACAACTCAAATTTATAATTTGATTTGACATCAAATGACACTGTTTCAACGCGAACATAACATTATAAATTAAAAGTTGATTATCAAGGTTGCTTTGCATTGGATTGTAGAGAAAGGATGGGCTAGAGTGAGTGTTCAATCGGATTACTTGGAAGTTGTTCAGGTTATAGAAAACCCTCATCGGGTATGTTCTATCTTTGGTTTCATTATTGATGATTGTAAAGACTTGATGTATACTTTTCATTGTGAGAGAATTAGCTTCCGTATTAAATCGGCTAATAGGATCGTGCATGCCTTGGCTAAGGAGGCACTTATTCATGTCGATTGAGAAGGTAACTTGGAGTATGCTGAAACCGAGATTCAAAATTGTTGAATGTTGTTTATGTTCAGCTTGTATATATTAATAAAAGTAGTTTGTTTAAAAAAAATATTTTTTTGAAAACGACAATGGGACGGACAAAGCTGCCGACAAGGAGCCACGTGAGAGTGGCAGGCAGGGGATTAGTCTGTCCAGGTGTTAAGCAACAACTGATTAATTTTTTCAAATCATCCAAATTGGGGTGATTCCCATTAATTAATTAATTAATTAAAATAATAAGTTTGTACCCTGATTCATAGAGTAGATTGTGTGTTCATGCATGAATGTGACGGCATTACCCAAACATTCTATACTAAATATGTACTAAATTGAACTAAATATTGATTCCCACTAAAAGCCAAATTCCTTAATTAATTACGAGAATAGTTATATATAGACATTATTGTGCAAAATAAATGGGAATAATCAAACATATATAATAAACACAAATGGGTTTACAATTATTCGTCGACTTTTGCAGTCTGTACCCTGCGCCATAATAGGCGATTAGGGTTTCGTCGATTTAGGCGACGTCTCGCGTGTCTGCGAGGTAGGAGATCTATGGCAGGCTCTGGGTCGTGT
>JAYMTP010000062.1:0-51710 GCA_036897365.1 Geranium brycei
CCTTGACCAGATGCTCGACATCTTTCCTAGCGCCTAAAAAATAAGCCAACCAATATAGTAACAACACTTTTTGTGTGATCAAAAAGCACTACTTGATTAGCCCAAAGTCACTGAATGTTTATCAAAGCTATTGCATAAAATAAACACAAACTTGAGCATATAGATTTGCATGCACACATATTTCTTTGCCTTTCTTTTTCTATTTAGTGATTTTCTTATCAACAAAAATCAAAATTATTATTGAATAATAGAAGTGAAAAGGGAACAATTCATCTTTCACTGGCTGCGTCTTTGTAGCTACCAAAATTAATTGTTGCTGAGTCAAACAAACTAATAATTCTCATATGCAGAGCCCGTCACCGTTACCCTTTCAACCGAATTGAGAACCCAAAATTATGTGTATGCAAATGTCTAATGACAGTATTATGCAACAACTGTCATGACATAACCACACCGAATTAACATCTTTCTAGCTCTTACTCATTACATAATTCATAATAAACCAATTCATGCAAAAGCATAAAACACAAAATAAGTAAAATGTAAAGCAAAAGTAAAAATATTTTATATACTAAGAATAAATATTTTATAATAATATTGTATATTCAATTAAATTTACTCACCATTAACTCCAAATTAAATTTTCTTTCTAAAAAAATCAAATCAAATTTACAACACAATTTATTAACGTCTATGCTACATAGATTATATAAGGACATAATTGTAATTTTATTTATTATAAGGGTGATATTTGTTCAAACATAATTGTAATTTTATTAATTTGAAATTGTTCTAAATACCCACTTCGTTTCTGTTTCTCAACAACTCAGCGCAACTTCATTTACTTAAACATATAGGGTAATATAAATTATAAAAATTATTTTTCTCTGGCCCATGTGGCTCCATGTTCACCACCCACAACAACCCACTCCCTCCCCAATCTTATCCATATTTAATGTAAAAATAAATTAATATCACACAATATCAAAACACAACCACAACTCTCTCTCTCTCAAGAATCCAACCTCCCTCAAGAACATAGCCACAGCTCTCCTCCACGTCTCTGTCACCGCGTCTCCATCTCCGGAGAAGCCAGATTCGGCGCCGGAAGCTGTCCTCGACTCCAATTGCACATGCCAACTCCTCTGCGGATTTTTAAGCTCCGATGCCCGTCTTGCCAGCAAAAATGCCCGTTCCCACGTATTCATCAATTCCAGAACCTCTTTCGGATCCATCTTCAGGCACAATTAACTTCTCCACCATGGTTCCCAGATGATTTCGTCAGCTGTAAGGTTCAGCTCCTTGATCCTTAACTATGATAGAATGTTTAGATGTTGGGTTTGCTCTGAAAATGGTTCTTGAGGTTGCTCCATGATCCTTAACTATGATGTTCGTGCATTCACTTCAAATGCATGTGATATGTTTCTTGCACATGATGTTACATTAGATCTAGAATGTTTCAATCTTGGGTTTGGTTAGAAAAATATTTCTTGAAGTTGCTCCTTGATACTTAAATATGATCTTGCATTCACTTAAAATCATACAATACGAGTCTTGCACATGATTTTTCATTGAATCTAGAATCTTTAGATGTTGGCTTTGTTCCGAAAATCAGTTCTTGAGGTTGCTCCTCGATCCATAGCTATGATGTCCTTGCATTCACTTGAAAACCAAAGGATTCAATTCTTGCACATGCTGTTAGATAGAATCTAGAATTTTTAGGTGTTGGGTTTTTTTAGAAAGCAAGTCAACAGTCATGCACAGGATGCTATATTGAATCTAGAATATATGGATATTGGTTGCTCCGTGAACCTAAACGATGACATTCTTGCATTCACTTGAAAATCATAGGATATGATTCTTGCACTTGATGTTACATTGAATTTATAATGTTTGAATCTTGGGTTTGTTTAAAAAATTAGTTCTTGAGGTTGCTCCTGGATAATTAACTTTGATAATCTTGCATTCACTTGAGAATCACATGATTCAATTATTGCACGTGATGTTACAGTATATCTATAATGTTTTTGAAAATTGGGTTTGCTATGACATTAGCTATTGAAAAATCAAGAAAACATTAACACAATGTAACATAATATAAACAGAAATCAAATGTACATGGAGGGGAAGATGGTACCAACTCAAAAAAACAAAATGGAGTGGTAGCAAAAGTTACATGTGGGTCTCATGACACGAAAAACAACAGCAGCAAACATGAAAATCGTCCCGACCCGAACTCGAACTGACACGGAAAAACCAGGAAAACATAACACTACATTCGAAAATTACTGGGCACCGAAACGAAGAGACACGTCCAAAGGAGATTAACAATCCATCGCCAAGTTCACACTCACAATCACACCAACAATAAAACACTCCGATTCAACGCCTACCACACAACTGTTTCATCGGAATTTCACAAATGCAATTTAAACCGCTAACGCCGATTAAATATCAGAGGATCTCAATGAAAAATTGAAAACTTCCAAGAACATGCCGCGGGAATTTGGATGAACCGAAATGTTAACTAAAAGTCCCAACCCCTGTGGTCGTCGCCCATCGTTTATGTATAAGATGAACAGACACAACGATCAACAACATTCAAATAACCATATAGCAAGAGGAGGTGAATGGACATATGCATTGAACATTACCAATTTCTCAATTCTCACACAAATACACTGTATCTGTACCCATAAAAATATGAGCAGTTAATATAGAGATACTAAAAGGTTCCAGCCTTCCATTCCATCTCATTCATTGCATATGGTAATCGAAAAATACGGAGCATTTAAAATATAAAAAACTAACTCACCACAATTTAGCAACATAGTAAAGAAAGAATAAGAAGAGTGTAACGTGTACTAAATGCCTACTCTTTTTATATTAGTTTAATTTACTTTTAGCTATAGCATTTATTATCAGTTAGTTTTTCAATAAAAGTTAGTTTAAAAAAAATTATCAACTGACTTTATACTAATTTATATGAATTTATAAATTTGTCTAAATTAAGTTCCATTTCACTATATTAACTTATTTTAATCCTAAATTAAATAAAATCATGATTAAACTGAAATAAATGGTAATATTGTGACACCAATACAAAATATTTATTCATACATTTAATATTTTCTAAACTTAAAAGGCTAATATTATTCAAAAATGAAATCAAAAAAAGGACGTGAAAAATAATTTTTAGGTTATTTTCTTCACTTTTAGACAAAATTACATATTTTACAAAAAATTGATAAGTTCACTAATTTTTGCAATAAAGAAAGTTCACAAAGTTTATAACTGCAAAAAGTGAATAGTTCACAGCTTCTTTATGCAATTTTCCCTTCAATAAATGAATGAATGCATGTATGGACGAAACCATCGACTTGCTTAGAGATGATGCATAAATGTAAATTTTGGGTAAGCTGACGAGATAAAATATACTATATATACTTATGTACAAAATGTATTTGGTTAGTTCTTGATTCAACTTAACCCGTCTATATCCAACTCAAGTTGTCTGATTACATAAAATCATATCAGTGTTACGAAGTTCTCTGCCTAGACCGATTTTTACAACACCAATAAAAAATAAATATGCTAAATTGAAATGTTTGTGAAACTAAATACGATAAAACAAGTTATAAAGTACACCAAAACAATCTAAGTTATTAAGAATTGAACAATCAATTTTTTCAATAATTAAATTACAAGTGCAAAAGTGAAACTATCAAAAACAGTCTCAATTTGATGGAATATTTAGACCTTTGAGGATATTCAAAGGCTATTAAGGCAAAAAATCCATGTAGATGTTGTAGAAGAAAATAATAATTAACCAAGTTGATTTGATAATGAAAAGTGCACCCATGCACCCACCTCATTTCATAACAAAGGTATCTTCACAACATATACTATTGTTCATGTTTGAACTTAAATACTTAATTCCAATCGTTTGGGATCCTCTGTGAAATGTGAAAATTCCAATTATTTCATGAAAATATTTATTTAAAAATATATATGAGGAATTTAATGAAAAATGAATTAGAATACATCCACTACAATTTAAAATATCAAAGAATGATTCTACTGGTGAAGACAGTACAAAAAACTAAAGGCCAGAAGGGATAGATAAGCATGGAATTGGACAACACAATATCACTATGCATTGCAATGGCATGGTCCATCCATGACACACACGCCCATAATATATCAATAACACCAGCCTTGACTTTTTATTCATTATATTGGCAAATCTCAATCAAACAAAATTTAAAAAAATCGGCTTTGAGAGTCAAAATAATACAATTCTAGAATCAATCAGTGTATGAAAATGATGGCCTTATATATCTTGAATATTTGAGAAATAATTCATATACTATCTCTCCTAAATGCAATGTTCTAAAAATCTCCGACTTGTCCAATTAATCATAGATTAATCTCTGATTAGTCCCCGATTAATACTCTATAATTCTCGATTAATTCTTCAATCTGATTAATCCCTGATTTAGTCCCCAAAAGGGCTTCTCCGCCCGCCAGTCGCCTAGCATTTTTTAGAACACTGCGTAAATATCGAAAAATACTCCCACATTTCACTTACTCAACTCTTTCGCAATAAGAGAGATATACAGTGAAAAGTATATGAACCCTTCTAAATAACAGGATTAATAAGTAAACAGGGACAGTACTGTAGATATATATATAAATATCAGGTCTTCAAGAGAGGTACCGAGTCTACATGAGTGCACAGTTGGTGAGAGAGGATTTCAATTAAACAATTTAACTAAAAGATCACAAAATGAATGTATGGTTCATCAATTCCTTAACATAACCAGAACAAAACTTATAAATTTCACAAGCCAGGGCTGTGTATCTGTGTGCACAAACAGGACAGTTCTAGAAAGCCATTTTAGCACCAAACCAACAGTACAAATAAAAGAAATTAATCCATGCAATAACTTCTATATAAAAGTGGAAACATTCGGGAAACTACTCACATGAATTACATCCATTTATTAGTCAATGGGAAACACTGTTTTATTCATCTTCCCGAACAAATTTCAATTCTCATGCAACTCTACATTCTTGCTACTGGGGGTATAGTTGCAAGCAAAACTTGCATCAATGCATGCAAAGACCATAATCAATGAAGAAATTTAAGCAGATTTGCATATCCTTATTTGCTCATGTACAGCAACAAGTACCTTAAGTCCCGTGCACTTAGTTTCGGGATGCAACGGTTTATGGGTAAGATATCATTTTCTATTACTCCGCATGACCAGTTAATGGTGCTTCCTCCTCCCCATCATCATCAAATTCTTGCTCTACAGCTTTTACCTACAAACATACATGAAATTTGTAACTAAATAGAACCGAAGAGCATTTGATTATTTGGAAATAGGAGTGCACGCCCAATCATAGACGGGGGAGAAAAAAATGACCTCTCTCTCTATACATACCATGACACATCCATCCAAATAAGCACACAAAAGGAAGAGACAAATGATGAATCCTCAAACGGTGAATGGGGAGAGAATTCACTCAACACCGGTTTAGTGTCTCTCAAACTTTTTAATGCCCTTGAAAATTTCAAATTTTCCTAACAATACTTTTCATTCTTTGCCTGAAAGAGTTTAACTAGCTTTGCAACAAGTTCAAGCTCATTTCGTCAAGCCATAAGATAACACATGTTATGCCAAGATTAGACAGGTAATGCCTAACAATGATAGAAAAAGTAATGGATGCGTTATTGTAGAGCTTGGCCATATTATTTTTTTCTAATGGACAATTGGACAAGAACGGGAAAACTATTACCCATGTAGCTGGTGAAAAACTACAACACTATCTTTACGTACAAGTCATCTTATTCATCAAACAACCTATAACCATAAGCATAAAGTAGAAATGAAAATATATGCCCTTTGATATCCAAGATTATAACTATTTACCTCAGGTACATAGTGCATTAGCATATTTTCAATGCCAGATTTCAGAGTGACAGCCGAGCTTGGACAGCCACTGCAGGCTCCTTGCATTTTCAACTTGACTATTCCACTCTCCCTGGATAAAGCAAACAGAATTTGTCAAATTTATTTAAATCACAATAATAGATTTGTACAAATTCATAATATAGTAAAGAATGAAACCTACGGATCAAATCCCCGATACTCAATATCCCCACCATCATCTTGCACTGCTGGTCGGATACGAGTTTCCAACAATTCTTTGATCATTGCAACAGTTTCTGAATCATCCTGAACCAGTACAAATTATTTTGCAGAATTAAATGACATTCATGTCATAGTTTTATCCACATGCAATTGCATTATACAGAATGTCAATACAAATGTTGTGGTCGTTAGTTATCTCTCTCTCTGGTTATGTGTACTGTAATATAATTCATCAATGAATTATATTCTATTCATAAGCAAAGTAAGGTTCTCGAACTCAGAGTTGAGGAAAACTCGGCGAGACAAAAAATAAGGAGTTTTGAGAACACGAGGAGAAAACGGTAAAACACGTTTTGTATTAAATAAATATTAGATTTACATATATTCAAATATAATTCACATGAAAGAGAAAAATTACAACATTTTAGTAATATAAGATACTTACAAACAACTTTATAAGTTAAAACAAAAGTACAAATTATAGAACAATTTCAAAGCATATGTAAACTATAAAATTAAAATTTGACCAACTTTGATCGAGTAAGAACTCAGTAAAATTGAACTACCGAGAACGAGTTTCAAAACTCGGTCAACTCTATTTTACTGAGTTCTCATGGAGAAATTAGAGAGAACTAGAGAGTTTCATAACATTGTTCATAATATATCAGTAGAGTGCAGAAAGGGTTAGAAACACTCATATAGTCGGTCATGCCTACGGGTGGAGTTAGTGCTCCACTTTCCCAATTCACATCCCGTCCCCATGGGCACCCACCAGCTTAGACGCTAATAAGATATATCAGTGATCTATGTATGCACAATCCATTTCTTCAAAAGGAAAGTGGACCATTTATCTTGGAACATCTAATTTGAAGTAGACACTAATTTAGGAACAGAGGAAGTAATAACTATGAAACATTTTAAAACTTAAACAGATAAGTTGTGAGACTATTAAAGTAGGTCAATATTTATCAGATCCCCTCTGTGTATCCAATACAACTAGAATTGTGAATGAAGCATATCTGGTATTTCCAGGATACTTCATTACTTCTAAATGAGCATCAACATGGCATCAATGTTAGGATATGGCCTCTGTAGAACTATGCCTGGGCAAGTTTTGAAATAAATCTGCCTCTAGTATTTTAGAATGTGAAAATGCAAACTAGGAACTAATCCTAGCTGTTAAAAAAACAAGATCAATGGCTAGAGATTATATCAGCTGAAAATGAATAATGAAAGCAATGAGAAGGGCATAATTGTCAATATAATAACCTTACAACAATCATTTCTATTGTGATAAGACTAAATAGAACATGAAAAATTAAATAATATCAATGACATAATGTATGCGGATATTGATGAAAATTTATGTGTTATTTCAGAGTAATGATGAATGAGCAGGCAAGCATAAAATGTATCTGATTCTACATTAAATTTCTGAAACTCAATAGGGAAAAGAGGTAAAAATTGAATACCTCATGGATAGCTGTGTCCATGGACGCTGCAGTAGCTGCGTCTAGAAAGAGAGGCTGCCCAGATGAATAGAAGTCCATGATTCCAGCAAATATTTCAGGCTTCAAAAGATCCCAAGAAGTATCATCTTGCTTTGTCACAGTAACAAAATCAGACCCAAAGAACACACGAGTAACCCCTGAAGAAAAAGAGGACAGGGAAAGTAAAACTAATGACTTCACCTCTCAAATATATTCAATGAGTACATAGGTCAGAGAAAATAGTACTCAATATCTTGAAATCCTTTAGTATTGCCAACAATATCGCTGCAGTCAAAAAATGCAAAAAGAAACTGGTATACACTATGTATTCCAATATTGAAATATTTAGCTTTCTATGTGCATCATTTCTTTAAGTTTTAGATGAATGATTCAGAAGATTGGTTGTGTTGCTTGCTTCAAGGTGAAAACTTTATTCATGTTCCTTCTCTAAGGCTGCCATTACTCTATTCTGCACGGTCTCAAAGTAGTTGGTGATGTTCATGACTATTTCCTTCTATCAATAATATCATGATTCTTGACCCAATATTACCGCTACTTATGATAATTTAAAGCTAATCTTTTTTCCATTTCCCCTATGAATCCGAACAAATCTGTTCGTTGTAACTAATATTATTGAACACCTTGCAACATAGTAACTGCTTGGATGATCAAGTATGTGTTTCCTCTGGTAAGTGACTATGATGCCTAACTTTCAACTTGCACCACAAATTTCTTATGAATGCTACAATTAAACTTTCAGAAGCAAGCCTGCAAATACGCCGATGAAATATATAACCTCAGAACTTCATAGTACAATGCATAACGATATAAGCAAGAAACACTCACCATCAATACCATAAAGAGCTTTCGCTAACGGAGAGTTCAGGGCAGCACGGGCATTTGGAAAATCTGCGCTCCCCACTTCCATAACTGCCTTGCCAGGATAGAACATGAGTGACAAAGGGTTGGGTGTGGACTGAGTTTGTATAAACATAGACCTCCTCTGGCCTGCACAAAGTTTCATCACCAACAAAACCATTCAAATCTCTGCACTTTCCAAGAGCTCTACATTCATTTCGTTTAACAAAAATACAAGCACAGCATAATATTTACTGCTTCGTATGGTGGGTCAGAGAATGCAAGAACAACAAAAACAAAATCGTAGCTTAGCTTTACAACAATGCAAAACCCAGAAGACAAATTATCTATATCCGACCAATTTTCATTCAGGAAACTGAAAATACATGAATAAGATATGCGTGAAATAAATTATCTCTCGTTTATTTTCCTTTCCACGGGTTTCCCAGCAGCCAAACACATACATATCGAAAAAAATTGGAAAAAAACAGCATACCTCCCAAATGGGTCCATGGCAAGAGATTGGAAGAAGAAAAGGGGGGATTTTTGGGGGATTTGAAATCTGGGTAAGCGTTGTGGTTGCCCAGAAACGATTTGGAAGCTGCGGGAGCGAATAGTAGACGACGAGAAGTCAAAAGGGAATTATTTTGTGAGGAAAGTTGCGATCTTTGTTGACGCGATAGAGCTCGCAACGCCGATCTTCCTGTGCCCTTCATATCTCTCTCCCTGCTTCCTCCTAAAGCTGAAGCTCAAAAAATCACTCTCCTCTCCTCTCCTCTGCTGCTAGTTTTACTGTTTTAGAGTGCGATGGCGAAAGTGCCCCTAATTCGACCAGTTTTGATGCTTTCAATCTGACTCTACTTAGTTACGTGCAAAACAACCCTATCCTAGGTGTAGTTCTAGCATAAAATTTAGGGAGAATTATATTTCACTAGAATTAATATGCCCTATTTATTTTAACAAAAACTCACTTAACTCCGGTTGATTCTCACTTAACTTGTTTTAGACTTAAACGTAACTTTTGAAGTCTTTTAAGTTTTTAAAAGTCTCACTTAACTCCTATCCATCAAGTTTTTGAAAAATTCTACTAACGTTTTGTGAAATGAAAAATTAAAATTGTTTTTTTAAAATAAAATAAAACAATTTTTACACTTTCTTATTTGGGAAAAGTTCACTTAGCTCCTCCTAAATTTAGCTGATTTTCACTTCACTCCCCCTAGGTTTAAACTTAATTTTTGGAGCTCCCTAAGTTTTAAAAAGTCTCATTTAAGCCTTCTCCGTTAGAATTTTAAAATAAATATGTTAATTTTTTGTGACATGACAAAGATGCCCTTAATTATCATTCTAATTTTCAGAACCTCCTCCCCCCCCCCCCCCCCCCCTTCAAAATAAATTACTCACCTTCATCGCCTTCTTCTTCTCTTCATAACCCACCGAAAATATAGCCAAGATTCTAATAGCAAAAATACAGCATAATTATACACAAATATTGTTGTTAAATAACCCAAAATTCTTAATTCATTTATCCTAATACATTAACATAACAATTTACTACTTTTATTCTCTCAATAGTGAATTGAAATGGCAGTTTCTGCTACTTAAAAGCCATCAATCCCTCATAATCACAAGAAATATAAGCTTTAAATTTAAGGGTTTAATGATGTTTTTAGTCATTTATTCTCCGATCTACAAATTGGTTCGTATTTATACATGGGTTTGCAGTGAATTAATGATTTCGAGGGTTAATTTTGATTTTGCATAAAAAAACTCGGACCTTCCAGTGCACAGCAATGGTGGTGGGAGTCACCAGAATCGTCGACAACATCCTCGCTGATCCGATCTCTCTATCTGCCACTCCCGAAGGTCTATAGAAGGTTTACAGCGTGGCACGCCGCCCTTGGCCCAATTGGAACACTGACCAACCGATCAAGTACATCTAGTACGACGTTCAACCCACCTCTTTGATCTGACTGACGTGACCTTATCGCCTAGGAAAATAGATTTGCCAAGGGCGAGAAATGCACGATCAACGCTATCATGCTCCAAAATGTCCTCATGCGTCATTGTCCTCGCCGTAAATCTATACCAATTCCTTCCCAAAAGCAAGAACCAGAACCACTAATCTGAGAGAGGATTCAAATGTTGAAGTGGGTGTGAGCTAGAGAAGGAAAGTGATTTATTAAATTGAAAGGAACCACCACAAAATGAGATTACTGATATTTTTGAAATAAAATATGATTGTATTTATTAGGGGTGTTCGTAATTAACCGAATAATCGCACCGACCGCAAAACCGACCAAATCGTACACTGTGGTCAATGAACCATGGATAATTGGCGTGGTTGGGGTTTTAATTTGAAGAAAACCGATATAATTCAGTCTAGTTGAGGTTTTGTAACATTAGAACCGCCGGGTAACCACAAAACCGGAACTGCATGTAACTTCATCTTACTTACGCGCTCATGACTTCAATTTTACCTTTTCCTCCTCTCCTTCCCTTTCTTTCCCCAATTTCATCTGTTTTAATGTCAAACTTTTACCTCTCTAACGTGAACAATCATTTATGTTAGGGTATTTTTTTCCATCATTAGATATTTAGATTTTAAAATTATATATTCAACATTTTAACTATTTTTGCTTAGAAAACTGTAACATATCCATTTGTGCTTAATCTATTTGTGCTTGAAAGTGGTCTAAAAAATTCTCCAAATGAGAAGCTCATTGCTCACGGTTGGCACGATAAAAACCGCAAACCGACTGAAAAAGTGAGCGGATTATAATCGTTCATTATTGTAACAAAGAATGCGGTTATGGTTTCAATTATGCAAAAACCGCATGATGCATATTGGTTTCTAGATTTTGGGGTGATTGCGGTTAACCGACTATGATCACCCCTAGTATTTATATATAAAAATATGTTGGTTTACTGATAAAGTTAATTAATTATGGATTTTGGACGTGAATCAGCTATATTGAACCATGGAAAATTTAAAGGCTCATTTAACTATGAAGGGTATTTTATTCGTTTCATAAAATTAAAAAAATCTAACGGAATTTAATTATATGTGTAGCAAGGTAAGCTGTCCCTAAAGCTTATAGAAAACAACACTTAACTCAAATATAGAATTTTGACATATAACTATATTTGTACTTTCGTAGGTATCCAAAATTTTATTTTATGACATGGAGCTACCCAAAAATGACACAAATTTTATTTTATGACATGGAGCTACCCAAAAATGGCACAATTTGACCAAAAATGATATAGTTGGGTACCTCTGAATGTATGTTTTTAGTTTGGTGTAGTTATATGATAAACTTCGATAATTTATTGCAGCTATGTATAATTTTTCTTGAAAATTATTATTTTGCTATATTTATTTAAATTAGAGAAGTAATTTCAAATACGAAAATAATTTATCGTAGTTTTGAATTTGAAGTTCGAGTCACAAAGAAGTCTTGTACCTAATTAGTATCGAGGTAAAGTTTTAAAGTGTAATTTTTAGATTCGAGGTGAGGACGAGACACGCCAATTAAATTAGGATCGAAACATAGGCCACACAACTTATAATGGGCTATTATTTTCCTCCTTATTGTTATTTTTTGAATTTCTATGTACCCTTTCTTTTTCTAATGGTGTAATCTTGGCTTGATATAAATTTTATTTTGCTTTGTTTTATATTGTGACACAAACAAAAAATTCTCAATATAGTTTATAATAGACTCTTGAGAATCATAAGTGTTTATAGATTATACATTATTTGTATTTTTACATAAATAAAGTGAGACTGCTTAAAAATATTTAATTACTAAAGAAGAACAATAAGAGTTTATCATATCTTAATCAAGAGGTGCATACAAGTCTACACCCCTGTTTAAAATACAAACCTACAAATCTCATGATGAATATCTGATAAAAAATAATGTGGTTGTAATAGTTCTTGTCTCATTAATGGTAGCTTGTTATAATTAAGTGAAAAATATTAGTTATTTACATTTAATTGAGGGTATTGTTGTCATTACATCTACTATTTCTCTGCAAGGAGCTATGATTTCGTTATCATCACGAAATAGTCGTCTAGGTCATCCCGATTCCTAGTTCTCACTATAATTTTGCTCTCTAGTCGATTACATAATAGTGAAAATCCATAGCACAATCACTATTTGTGGGATTTTAGCAGCCATGAAGCTTGGTCAAAAATCATGAAGGATTCTCTACCGAGCTCGTCGAATAATCATCATATCAGTAATATAGTTTTCAATCTCATAGTTGTGTAATAGTGGAAAAATATTAAAGTGCATTGAGTTGAAAAATTGTAGTTAGTATGCTCTCTTTTATCCGGTGATTGAAAATTTATATTCTCAATTTTGGGCAGATCAATATTGATAAGTTGTCATTATTTTGAGCTCCAAATTAAATAATGGTGAGAATTATTATAATTGCTAGGAAAATGAGTCTGCGGAAATTCGAATGGATCAAGAAAGATGACATTTCCCGATTAATAAATCCGAATAAATTAGAACGATGAAATCATATTTTGGATTCACTCGCTTAAAGAAATAGGAGGATGTCGACATGGTCGTGTCCTCCCTCAATGATTTTCACGTCGACCATGGAAGACTTATTGTTGCACTTGCTCGTGGATCGCCTCACACCCCTGTTCCTCAACTAATTACCTCCTCTTCACGTCCGATTCCATCTTATAAAGATGTGGTCTCTGGTGTGGCGGGTTCCAAGGTGGTGTTTTCCGACGTCTCGGCCGCAAAGTTATCCTGCCATGGAACCGTTAATCCACATTTTCCCGACCTTCTGAAGTTCAGTGTTATCTCCATCGCCAGCTCTGTGTTCAGCGTTGAGTTCATAATAAAACAATTCTCCAATGAACATGTATTTTCTATTCATGCTATTGATTTTCGAAACATGGATTTATTTCTCTATTTCTCAGATGGGATCCTTTTCGACAACTTCAAACGATCTAATTGGAAATGGCTCAGAAAATGGTTTTTTTATTTCTCGAAAAACATCAACCTTCTCTCATCTGGTAGTAGTTTTAGATGGATTGACATCTCCGGTCTACCCTTGTTCGGCTAGTCTAAGGAATCAATATCAAAATATTGTTGAATTTGCAGGTCTGGTAGTGGTGATTCACCCTTGCTCAATCTCTCCTTCTCGTGCAGACCAAGCTTTTGTTCTTGTCCTTTCAGACCGCCCAAGACTCATCAATCTAGAGGTAGAGGTTGAGATCAACATATATGGGTATAATTTTATTACTCAGGTTCAAGGGATCGAATATCACCTTATTCCAAATTGTGTTCCTTCTTTCACTTCGGATTTGTGCTATGCTGACCTCGAGGACGGTGAATTCGTCTCTCCCGGTGCTGACTCTGTCCTTGCCTCCAACGCTATACTGGCTGGTGTCTTAGCCTCGTCAGAGTCATCGTCCGCGCCGACGCCGGTCTCGCCTTCTGGTGAGTCTGGCCGCTAAGATCCGCCAATGTTGGACTCGCCTCCGAGTGACTCTGGCCGCACATATTTGGTCGCTCCGACCCTCCTCACCGGATCGGTGGGTTATGTGGCGGTGACTACCAAAGCCCCACCGTTGGATGTGCAAGTGTTTGAGACGACTCCGACCTCCTCTCTGACAGCTGCTCCACTGAATTCTGCCGCCAATTCAGCTTCTATCGTATTAGATTTTAGCGTAAATTCAACTTCTATCGCCTCAGATTTAACAGAGGCTTCTTTCAATGTCGTTCCAGTTCGCGAGATAAAGTCGCGTGCAAGTTCTGATTCGGTATCGAAGCGTACGTCTTCTGAAGCCATGTGCAGTGATTCCAATGCGCACGAGTTGAAGGCCTCTATGGATGTGTTAAGGCGTATTGAAGAGTAGGGCTTTGGTGGGCTTTCTCCTCAACCCATCTTTACTCCCACTTTTGGGTCTTCAATGGGTTATGGCTCAAAGAGAATCTGTACATCTTCTATCTCATTTTCCACAACTCACAAGCCAAAGATCCAAAAACAATTAAGAAAGTCAAGCAACCATAAAAAAATCGTGGTCAGAATTTTGGACGGAAACATAGTCGTGTCATCAAGTCTTTTCAATTCAATGTTTATCACTCTCAATATAATCTTTTAATCAATATCTTGTATACCGTGGTAACTTGTTTACCTGATGTAATTCCAGCTCTATTTCTCTCATTGGGATATTTTGCTAGTTATCCTCAATAAAAATCAAATCACTGAGAAAAAAAATTAGAATGACCTATTGATGTTAATGAAAATGTCCAAATATAGTAATGTATTCTAATATCATTTTCAAATCGCTAACACTTACAAATGTCTTCCAAGTATATTTGAAAGTTTATGAAATATATCATTGAAGCATCCACATTCACTAACCCATATGAAACTGTATTGTATAACTCTTGTGAGACCATAAGGCCCACACTAACCTTTTGATAGTTTATGACATGTTTTTTTATCGGCAATAAAATTACATTAACAGAAAGCAAAGTACAAGAAAAGCCCAAAAGGGCAAAAAAACAAACACTGCCCGAGAGGAAGGAGAAAAATACAAAACGAAACGGAGTAAACCAAACCCTAAAAGCAAGAGAGAACCAGTTAGAATTGTGCATAACCACAATTAAACCAGTCAAATCGAGAGGACCGACCTAATTGGAGAAAGTCGCAATTAGGTCGGCTCTAGCCAGCAAACCATAGTTATGTCCAGTCCGACCATAAACCAATTAGATTGGACTGGAGACAAAAAGCGTCAAAACGCAGACGCCATCGCCGGTGGCAACGGTGCCGGCGACTCAAGGCCCCGAGAGAGCTCTCTCCACCGGGAAGCAGCCTGGAAACGTCTCAAACACGCCGGAAAAACCAGGAGCCCCATTGCGTCCATCTCTGCCTCCAAGCCACAGCTGTAGTCCCGCCTCCACCTGACGAGCCACCCAAAGCCTCCCATCCAGCCTTCTCAACGTCCACAGGAGACACACCACCGGTGCCAGACTCCCTGCGCCCTCGAAGTCAAAACTGGTTGGGAGAACCACCCAATCTGGCGACGGCACTGAAGCTTTCAATCCCTAAGCCTTTCGACCTCACAGTTGCTTGTCTACCCACCCCGCCATTAGACCTGGCATATTTATAGAGTATCACGGTGAAAAAAATGATCATGTTACTTGAAAAACTTAAAAACATGGAATCTTCTGATCTTATGTCATTCAAAGTAGATCGTTGTTTCACAACAGATTTATCGACACACACATACATCTCTTTATAGAGTCATCAATATCTTTAAAATATTTTCCCTTCTATTTTTCTCTTTGGAACAAGTTACATACTTCAGGTTTCAATACCTTATGTCAACCCAGACGAGTACAAACTCGCTTAGTCTAGCATAATTTTTTTGTTGGAATTAATTGTTGTTTTCATTCATTGTCCAGATGAAAAGAATTCTACCATGAGACTAACTTTCTGAAGTTCACTCCTATAGTAGGTTTCCATTCATTTTGACAATGAGGAATATTCATCATTGCACGTCTTGGTACACCATATCTTCCCCAATCTAAAATCTTACAGTACGTGAGTCCTCATGCAAGTTATCTAAGACATCTAACACCAAATTACGATGAAAAGTAACAATGTTATCCTTAATTCATCCAAAATGGAAACAATGTCACATATGAGTATTTAATCGAACATACAGTGTAGCAGTGTTCTAAGAGGAAACACATTGCATTCATAATGGAAGTGTTACCCCTTGTTACGCCATATTTCACCCCATGCTACATCTTGTTTTACCACTCGTTATATAGTTACCCTTAGGGTTGAGTACGAAGTTATCATAAACATTCTGACCCCTTGTTACTGTTGGAATTATGCCTAGACCCAATCATTGTGCATAATTGTTAAGCACATAGTGTATTATTAATAGAAATTAATAAATGACTTTTGATTTTTTTTTTATCAGCAATATAAATGACTTTTGATGTTACCATATAACGATAGTTATTGATATCGAAATATGATAGTCTTTGATCAAGCTGTATGCATGACATCGTTTTAGAGATTATGATAATGAGAGTCATGTATTATAGAGTTTGATCTAAACGATTTTTGATCGTGGGATCATCGTAATAGGACTACGATGTTCTAGAAAGATCAATGTATGTATGACGGTACTAATGGAATGAGTATTAATGGATTTCATTCATTAAGTTATACATATAGATGATGCATATGGAGATATAATCATTGAATTAACCAAAAGTGAGATTTCCCAGATGGTGATATTACATGTACTGTCACTGTGGAAATTTTCTTAAGGAAAAAATGTATATTGTTTTCCTTTGACCTGAGATCATCATAATAATTAATAGAATGCTTGTTGTACTTTGACTCCGGGCACTTAGTGTACGATAATACTAGTTGAAAGGTCATTGGGTATAATTGAGTACCTATATAGTTTTTTTTATTATATAGTTAATTCTATGGTTGAACAAGTACCTTGGCCAAGACAAATGAATAATTTAAGAAATGAGTTTCTTAAAGTTATTCCATAACCACCGTGATTGACATGAGGTATAACGGTTATCTATTAGGGTTTGACAGATATAACCATACCTAGGATGATCCGGAGTTGTAATGATGGAAGAAAATTATACATTACCCTTAGTTGGGTTCGTCTTTATTGGATATTGATATTCACGTTATCTGGCCGTTGAATATTGTTGTTAGAAAGTTGCATGGGTAGTGAATCGAAACCATGCAAATGGAAGCATATACACAAAGCTCTAACCAATGAGCCTAAAGAACTTATTTTTTCATTTTGTACTTGTGTAATTTATATTATACGTATTTTTATAGACCATATCCGAACCACCTCCAGCAAAACGACATCGCATGCTTCTTTTCACTTTTTCAATGAAACTGAAAAATGCAAAAACGACGTCGCATAATTCTTCTTCAACCTACAATATTTTGGTGATGTTTATAGTTTTAGTTTGTAAGAATTTGTCCATATATTGTTTTCATACAACACCGATTTTAGCGATTCAAAACCCAAATTTTATGAAATTTCATTACCAACACGCAAAATAACAAAATTATGGTCAAATTTTCAACTAATAAAAAAAGCATAAAAATAATATTAGCTCTTATTCAACTCAATTAATACTCAGACCTCATAGTTAGGCTCAACATCTCTAAGTCTCCGCTACTAGGACATAACGAGAACCATAAATCGATTTCATGAATAAAACTAGAATTGAAACCAGAAATCCTCGCAGGAGAATAAAACTAGAAATCCTCACGATTGAATCGAATCGATTCACTGTTAGAATTTGGTCTTCGTCTTCGTCCAAAACTAGAGATCGTCTTCTTCGTTTCTCCACAGAGTTCCCCAAAAGATGTTGAGAGTTGCTTCTAGGTCGAGCTCCATGAAATTGGGATTGACCGTCGAGGAAGACGAATCAGCAGGTTGTCCTTACCGTCGGTGATGTCTTTATTGTCGCCGTCGAGCTCGTTGTCGCGTCGTCGACGGTTTGCGGGCCAAGCTCCTCGTCGTTGTCTCCAGCCAAAATCAGCTATGGATTGAACCAGTGTAATTACCCAAACCAGAATTGGGATCTGGTTGAACCAGCCCAATTACCTATTTATATTCTAAAAAATAGGTTTTCCGTCCAAATTCTAACGGTGTTAGAGGAAATTGTTAGAAAACGCAACTAACTGATCATAAATTAAACTTTGTATTATAGTTGTAGTAAAGTGTAAACCACGCCACTATAATACGTGTAAAGTGTAATTAATTCAAAAAATAATTGTCTAACTTACCATATTTTTTTTGTGAAATGTGTAAAATTGTTCAAAAATAACAAAAATTCTCTAGAACTTTTTTTTAATTATTAAGAAATCAACTAAAACTCGCTTGTTTTTTCTTTACTCGGGCGATCACTGCAGGCCCACGACTCAATAACACGATAGCAAAATGGGGAGTTGGACTAGCTCGAGCTTGATGGAGAAACTAGTTGAGATTCAACTTGAACCGTCTAGATCTCAAGTCTCACGTATAAGTATCGATGGCATGGCGGAAAAAATAACGACCCAATACATTAATATTAGTACAAATCACTACATAAACTAAGTAATTATATAATTACTAGCTTGAGTTTGGCAGAGTGATTGATCCTGATCGCTCCCTAACTTCGTACTAGAGTTAGGATAAATTTAAAGGGAGTAAAAAAAGTGATGTATTATTAAAAAACAATAATCATATAATTTCTCCTTGTAGGAAGTGCCCATAGGATTGATATGTATTGAAGGGAAGATCGGCGCAGACGTACGGTGATACGACCGCAGTGAATCAGTTCCCCGTACGGCAAGTATAAAGTTACAGAATTTCCACGACACGCGCAAACATCACGCGCTCTCCACTCGTCAAACCCTATCTCCCTCTTCCTTTCCTTCTCTCTCTCTCGAATCACTATGTGTCTTCTTCTTCTTCCCCAATCCATCCTCACCAAACCCTAAACCCGACCCTTCAATTTCACATGAATATCCAATCCCGCAGGCGATTTCTCGTTGCTCTTCCGTTCCGCGAACCCGGTATCATCCTCTGATGAATCCTAATTTCCCTCCCCACAAACCCTAGAATTCAGCTTCTCTTTCCAACTCCATGGAGGATCTCGGAGCTCCCGAGTCATGGGAGGTCGCCGATTTGGACGAGACGATGAAGCGTTTGATGCTCTCCTCCTCCTCCTCATCCTCCTGCTCTGCTCCCTCTAACAAGAACTTCAATAAACCCCAAGAGACCGCAGATGCTTCCGATTCAGCTCCCTCCTTGCCCGCATCTGTGCCTTCGTCAACCTCCCCAGCTGACAAGCTCTCCGAGGATGCGTATAATCAGGTCGATCAGTTCCTTCGCGAGGCCATTCAGAACCCAAGGGAACGCCTTTCGGGTATGTTTGTTTTGCATCGTGATTGGTTCGTGAATCTACTATCTATATCTATCCATGTGATGGGGAATGCTTAAATGTTTTACCTTTTGCTTGTTGCTCATGAATATTGCGCCAATGTGCTCTTGTTCTATAATATAATGCTAGTGATCTGAGTTTGCATGTGTGCTGCCTTGTTTTGGGGGTCTTTTTAGTAGTTTTTTCTTGTTGTGTGATTAATGATTTATGGGAACATGTTTTTTTATGTAACCAGTTCATCTATCATGGGATGTAAGAGTCTTAGTTTAGGCATTGCATGCGTTGTGTTCAAATCAAATAGAGGCTTGTAGTTCCTTAATTTATTTTTTGAGGGTTGGAATATGTATATTCAAGCTTTTGATACATGAGTGACTTTGCTGCTCAATGGTCCTTGCTATATGATGCTTCTTTCTGCCTTTCCTCTTCAGTTCTAAGGATGGAGCAAGACATTGAGAAGTTTATTCGTGACCCTACACAACATCAATTAGAGTTTCAGCAGCTGCCTACTTCGTACTTGCGGTTGGCTGCACATCGCGTGGCACAACATTACTCATTGCAGTCAATGGTCTTGTCAGACAATCTACCTGATGCTTCTGGCTTCAGAATTATAGTCCACAAGACTCCTGAATGTAGGCTTCCTTCAATTCGGCTGGCTGACATCCCAGTAAATTTACCCTCAGAAGAGGCTGGTGTTGTTAAGGTTGCCATTAAACAGAGGCCACAGAAATGGGCACAAGGTGCCAATAGTGCTAATTCAAGTTCTTCAAAGGCAAACAGTGCCAAAAGTGTGGAGGAAAGGAAAGAGGAGTATAACAGAGCGCGTGCACGGATATTCAATGGGAATGCTATAAGTGGAAGTACAGCAAAAGTTGAAAATGAACCAAGGTTGCAGGATGGTTCCCAGTATGGATCAAGGGGGATTTCGAAGATGGAAGAGAAGTATATTCCAGTAGTCTCTGACATAAATTCTGGTAGGGTTGTGGTTGATTCGTCTCCAAGTAGTAGTAGATCTGCTAGAAATAGGACGGATAAGGAGCCAGTTGGGAGTTACAAACCGAATAATAGGGTGGCTATTTTTCGGGACCGGGAAGTTGAACGGCATGATCCTGATTACAACAGGAGTTATGACAGGTATGTTGTTTATACATTTTAATTTGTCTCCCTGTTCCAAAATAAGTGTACTTTTGATGTACCTGGTAAGTGTCATTATTTTTTTGGTTATGTATGGATTGCAAGTAGTATCCTTGTATGGGTTAGCAATTAGTACAACAAGACTATCTTAACAAGTGGGAGCACATGAGACATGGGATAATGGAGCGTTAACTTCATTGATTCTTGATTTTATTTTGAAAATCAAATATGTTGCTTATTTTGGAACAAGGGTAGTATTCAGCTTCTAATATTTTTGTGTCATAACTATGCAAATTATCCTGTGTCTATTTTCATTTCCTCACATGATGCTATTTTCATTGTATAAGTAAGAATCAATGTTTGCCTATGAGATAGATAGGGAATGGGAAACCAAATAATGCTTAATTACACGCAAATTAAGGTCATTCCCATTCCCCCAACTCAACGTTAATTATCAGATGTACCCCTGCTAAAATTATACTTTGACTCTCCACCCAACCCTAGCATACAACAGCTTGTTGATCAATTAAGTCAGTTACTTTTTCTTATGAAATATGTCTCTTAACAGTTAACATAATTTACTAATACTCCAAACAAATTGAATATTTTCTGATAACATGTTGTGCACAATTGTGCCTGCTAGAATGGAATTCCATTGTAATTCATCCTCGAAAGCACTTCCTTCACATATTGGATGCTGGCTGGCACAAACTTAATTCTTTCCTTTCATTTGTAAGCCAAATGGTTTGATCGTAAATTGATTTTCCAGGTATGTGCAAAGATTTGATCCTGGTTTTGGGTTCGCTGGAGGACCATATGCTGTACAGCCTATGTACACTCCTGCTGTGAACTACAACAGTGAATTTCCTCAGCTTGGATCTGCTCATAGGCCACAGATTACTGCAGATCCCCATTCCCGTCCTATGCATCAACATCTACCTGCCCAATGGGCTACAACATCATCCCACGCAGGACTTGGATATGGCCATCCGGAAACAATTATGACAACATTTAATCCAAACCACGTTGGTCCCCGCTCTGCATCTGCCGTATATCTGCATCCATCTCACTATCCTTGCCAGCACCCTGGAATGCCATTCATCCATCCTCATGAACATATTCACCAGGCATTTGCGCAGGTATGAGTTTGAGACAGCTGCGAGGGTCTTAATTCTTTTACTTCATAAAGTGATATCATATTTGCTTATTTCCTAATATTTGGTTAAACTCTCATTTTGGAAATGGATTCTTACTAATTTCAGTTTCTCTTTGTCCAGTCTCATCAACAACAACCTGATGCAAGTTTTGGATTGGCCCGGCCCCGGTGAGGGGCTTGGGCTGTGCCTGCACCCTGCCAGCTGCAACTTGAGCTTGAAACTCTATGTGTAGCTATAGCCAAACCAAATCTTTCAACTGGTGTGGGTGCAGGCACAGAGAACCGAGGTGGACTGGAATGGACATTGTTTCTAATGATTCATGCATTGGTCTATTCCTCTACTCTCGGTTTTGAATGGGTGTTTTTTTTGTTTTCAATGAGAAAGTTGCCCATTTGACTTGGCAAATTGTATGAGGTCTCTGAGAGCTCTGCTACTGCAACAAATGGAAATAGGGAAGAACTACTGGAGCTGCTGACGTTTCTGCTTGATTTGGATAATGGTATGCCCCATCTTTCTATTGGCACATTCTTATTGTTTACAGCATATGTCTCTGTTTAACTCCTGGCATAATTGGCTAATCATGATTTATTTATTCATCTGCGGTAGCATCACGAATAACAAAAGGCTGTATGCGATTTTGTCGCTTTTCTATCGAAAGCTGGAATTGCATTGGCCTGTTGAAAGCTTTTGGTGCATTACCAAGTCATTTCAATGAAGTTCCGAGACGCCTTTTGCTCTTTCTGATCTGGAAGTAGTCTTTGGAAGTAATAAAGTGTGCTCATATTCTTCTGCTTTGTTGTTTTACTTACGTATAATTTAGCAGAAATGCTGTGTTTTATAGTTTGGTGCCAGTGTGCAAGATTTGCTTCATACATTGTACTTGCCTTGTTTCCTGTCATGTTATTGTGGATATCTTTGTTACATTGTCATTTACATGGAAAACAGTGTTTAGTAATGGCATTTTAGTATTTGGATTTTGGAGGAAATACGAACTGCTTATCTTCATATTTGTCTATTGTAAAATAAATGTTGCCCTCTCCCAATGTATGCAGATAGTGTACATCTTAATGTGCATGCCTACAACATCTTACAAGACACGTGTCACCCAATTCTCTACATGATATCATGTGGCAAGTTGCCTTAAATAGGGCTCTTTGTTGTCTTGAATGCACATGAAAAAAACATTATCCTAGAGCTTGCTCTTAACTTTCATGGTTTCCTCCTTTATTTTGTAAGTCTTGATTTTGCAAACTAACCTTTGTTGCAATTTCAACTCCCACATTCATATAATTGTCTTTTTTTTTCTCAGCGAAAAAAAAAATATTATTGATGAAACTGACTAAAGCTTTCAAGGAAGAAACAAGAGCTGACTAGATACATCAACAAAAGAAAAGAGAAAAAACATGATACAAAAGAAACAGAAAAAGAAAATAAAAAAAAACAGGGACGGACTTAAGGATTGGCCATGTTTATGGTCTCCATTTCTTTAAGAATTTGGAGCATTTGCGAATCAAACATACTAAAAGTGATACCTATGGATTTGCATATGTCTAAAGTTCGGGTTGCATTCGCCCGAGGATTCAAAGTGTCTTGAGAACTTGATTGCGCAATGAATGGAATAGGGTCCTCGGGAGTCACATCGATGACAGGAGTATCCATCGGCTCTTGATGTGATTCAGTGCAATGAGAGGGCAAATGAGGCTTTTTTTGAGAAAAGCGTTCTCGACGGAGGACAAGAGAGTCCAGAGATCTCTACCTTTTACGTCTTCAAGAGACAGCTTTCTTCATTCTTTTCTTGGATTTTTTAAACATGGTGGCTAGCGAGATGTCGAGGTCCTTATCACCTGAAAAGTCTTCCAAAGAGGCTCTATTGGCATGAGAACCAAACTGGGTCCCCTCTAAAACAACCACATCAACTTTTGTGGCAGAGGATTCCAGCCCATTAGAAAAGCCAGGGCCCAAAGAAGATGAGAGCCCAATATGGTGGTCCAAAAATGGTGGTTGTGAGGGCTGTGTATGCGTTCCAAAAAGATCAGGTCCCAACACGCGGGGTCCCGAGGCAACCTCGAAAGCCGGAACAGGGAGACTTCCGGACGCGGGGAACGAAACGGCTCCGTCGGGAACAGCAACCAAGGCACACGCCGATTCGACTCCATCGGGAACAGCAACCAAGGCGCGTCCCGAATCAGCGCCTGGGAAAGCCGACGAGACACCGAGACCGGAGTCGGCCGGCAAGACTGATGAGGCTTCAGGATCAGGTCTCGCCGGCTCACCCAAGGAGGTCGAGCAAACATCAGACGTTGGTGAATCAGGTCGATACTCACCAGATTCTAGGTCTTGATCAGAGTCATCAGAGAGATTTCCGATGAGGGATTGAGGCAACAGGACAAAAATCCCGGTGAATCAGGCCGGCAAGGGAGAGTAAAAGGTAACCCCGAAGCACAAAATTCACGAATCAAGAAAGGGAAAGCTTTACCAAATACTGAAATATTAGCCTTCAGGTTGATAACATCCAGAGATTTGGAGTGGATAAGGATCGGCCCTTTGTCGAGATGAGCTCCAGAGCTACACTGCGGGTGGATAAGGATCACATCCCCGACTAAAGTAGCGGCATTGCGAATTGAGTAGAGTCATGAAAAGCGAGGAACCAACGAGAGAGCCGAGTCCAACCTTTGAGTTTTGCCTTTGAAAAAGCCTCCTTAGAAGCAAAGGAAACAAGGAAGACTCTGTTTCCCAAGGTATGAACTGAGATCCCCGAAAGGTTCTCCTCCTCTTCTAATTGCCTTTGAATTAAATCCACCTCTATATTGGAGTGAGTTATGGCAAGAACGCTGGTGGCAAGAGTCTGGGTTATGAAGAGAGTCGGTTTCCCAGAACATAGAGGCTCATCGGAAAGAGCAGCCTCCGGTGTTGAGCTGTTGCCGGTGATGACATCTTTGTATGAACGCATTAAGGGGCGGGAGGAAGCGGTTGGATGGTGAGCTTGAGCCGGTGGAGAACCACGAGCTTTCACAACGATAAGCCTACCATGTTGAGCGCGAAAACCATTTAGAGAGGAGATGGCCTTGTCAACGTCTTCCGACTTTTTGAAGAGAGCAAAACCATAAAACCTCCCAGATTTGCTTGTTTTTTTTGGAATGAAAATAGAGGTTATCTCTCCATAATCGGAAAGGAGATTCTGAAGCCAGACCTTTTGGTCTTGACTTGGGAGATTGAAGATGAATATGGAGGAAGGGGAGGGGGGAATTTTTGGGGGTGGCTCAGGAGGCTTGAGAGACCTTTTTTTAGATACTATAGGAATGACTCAATCACTAACCATTCATATAATTTTCACACTTTTTCTGCATAAACAACTTAATTATCGCAATGTTATATTTAATTCTTAAATCTATGTTTATTTCATATACATGTATAATAATAATATATAATTTTATGATGCAAAAGATTAAATTCAAGGTTTGCGATCACACACACGGTTGGAGATATATATATATATATATATTTGTACTTTGCTACAAACGGCTGTAGAACGTCTATTGGATCGTTGAAGATTTGAACGTGCGTTGTCCTAGCGCGCGACACGTGGCAACAAGGTTATGTAGGGTCAATCACGTTCTGCCATTTCGCATTACACATTCTACAAAGGTTAATCACGTTTTACCATTTTGCACTACATATTCTACATGTTCGGACATTTTCAGGTACAAACCGGGTGAAATTTTTGTGCAAAATGGTGGAATGTTTGGGATCCGGAAAAACATCGCGGGTCAACTTTCTGGCCACGTGTCGCGCGCTGACACAAATCGCGCGCGCAGATTTACACTGATCCAACGCCTGGGATCAGTTCGTACAGTTTGGACGTTTGGGCTGTTTTGTACTAGAGTGCATCCCTATATGGGATCGCCAACGTTTGGATCTTTTGCATCATAAAATTATATGATATTATTATACATGTTGTATATTTATGTATAATTCAAGTAATATGTAGTTTGCAAAAATTATGACATCTTGAAGGTCTAGGATTGTCTTGGAAAAAAATAATTGAACTTGAAGTTTATGCTGAAAGTTTATAGTTATTTTGATATATAAAAAACCCGACGTTCTGATTCAAAGTATAAAATCATAAATTACATTATGCGATGTTGAAATTAAAATCTAAAGTTTTAATATTTAGAACTTGAAGTTCTAAATTAAGAATTCATGCTGGATAGATCGCAAATCCATATGTTATCATATTAATCATAACCAACGAGAAGGATATTTTACATATTTTATCTATCTATAATTCCCATCAAGATATCATATTTGTCATGAATAAAAAATATTTGGAGAATAATTCAGGATTATTTATCACTGAAACAAAATGAACTATCGAACTTGTCATGTCGATATTCCACCATTCCCAGAAGTAATATGAAAAATCATGATGGTCATTCCAAATTATTTAACATGTGTTCAATATGAGTTGTTAGGCGATTTGGCGAGCCCAAAAACAATGTATTTTGGAGAGCATGGTCTTTTAACGCGATCTTAGTGGTCGCGGATGCCAGAAGGAGCCTGTTAGGATGTTTGAATGCAACGACCCCCTCTCAATCACATTATGGAGTCTCCTTGCCTATGCTATGGAACTACCCTCATTTCGTATATATCAAAATAAATGTTGATAGAGCAATTAACCATAGTATTGACAAGTGGGTTGGGGAGCTTCTATCATAAATGAAGAGGGAAAGCTCTTTGATGCTAGATTAAGCTCTTTTGCCGCCGTATTTGAGCTTATTGTGGTTGAAGTGATAGGCATTGGGCAAGCCATCCTATTTTCACTGCCTGGAAAAGGCTTGTCGAAGATTCCAGACATGTGCGGCGTTTGGGGGAGACTCATTGACCATGCTCGGCTCCAAACTAGCATTTCAATGGTGAAATAAACATATAGGGTAAGCGAAGAGTTTGTGCGGTGGAGTATCTAGATTAAGCAAGCAACGAAAAAGGAGGAGACGATTGTTTAAGAACCGGAGTCCGGGGGCCGATCGGCCCTCTACGGCGAGGGACCGATCGGTCCATTTTATTTTTTTGGGAAAAATCATCCGACGACCACGTTGACCATCCATTAATCTTGATCCAGTGCGTCCAGCTGAATAGGGCGGGTCTCCTTGTAGTAGAGGGTGATGAGGTGGCATTGCTTTGCCATGAAGCAAGGTGGTGCGCGCCCTATCTCTTGTGGGGGACGCGGACTTGCTTCATGGTGGCCGGTGTTGCGGGGCCGGCCTGGTGGGTTGTCTTGGTCGCGCCTCCTTCTTGGTGTAGTCTTGCCTCTTCAGGCTAGTGGTGTAAGGTTGGCCCGTCGTCATTAGATTGTCGGGTTTTAGACGTCTGGGTGTTTCGGTTAGGTTGAAGCAAGAGGTGCGCCGGTGTTGTCGGGTCGGGGCGCTATGGTGTTCGTCGGGCGTCAGAGTATTTTGCTTGGGCGTCGAACGATATCACAATTACCGGGGGTGGCGAGGTTGTATACCTCTCTCGTCACGGGCTTTAATTTGAACGAGCTTAGGCGAAGCTCGTCAGTCACATATGTGGGATTTTTGTGAAAAATCTCTAGGGAGTGACATTATGGGCGAAACAAAGAGTTGATTCTAATGTGCTAATTGAGTCAGATTGGCAAGATGTGGTTTGGTTCATTTACGCCTGATATTTGTGTTTCATTATTGGGCTCTATTATATATGATTGCCAGTTAATATTGTCTCGACTTCGTAATGTCAAGGTCTATTTTGTAAAAATGTCATCTAACCAAAAGGTTCATTGTTTCGCTAAAACTGCTTTAGTTCATCCCGACTGAGAAATGGGTAGTGGGACTTATCACCCGACTTGTTACGGGTTCTTCTTGCAGACTCACTTTAATAAATCAAGTTGTTTTGAAAAAAACAAGCTTATTTTATTCTGTAATTACATGCATCGAGAATAAATTTACTCGTATTATATGAAATAAATATCACGTATTAAAATCAGTCATAATATGTCAATTATCGCAAACAAAAACATCTCTAAGATTAAACTTATAAAATTGATTTGTAGTATTTTCTTACATATATATGTTATTAATTAAAGTTTAGGGAACATTTATTTTCAAAAAAAATAGGGAACATTTTCTTTCAAAAGAAGGAGCAACAAAGTAATTCAAAAAAAAAAGGAGCAGCAAAGATTCTATGTAGGATTTGATTGGATTTAACGATTAGAAGAAGGCGAGAGATAAGGAGAAACATTAACAAGTTATCGAAAAAGTCTGAATACAGTAAGTAAAACTCTCCCACCACTTGTCACCACACTGCTCTCTACTCTTCACGTCCATTGTTTCTACGCTCATTTCCTACCATTCAACACATGCACATTTCCCTCTAATCTTATATATGCATGGCAAGTCTCTTGATTATTTATCATTCTCCTCCAACACAAACTTATTAATCACATGGCTTTCATCGTGGATCCTCGGCAAACGAGCCACAACAAGCACTTTTGCAAGATATGCAAGAAAGGGTTCATGTGCGGGCGGGCGTTGGGCGGCCACATGAGGGCCCACGGCATTGGAGACGACAGCGCCCACTTCGACGACGACGACGACGACGAGGAAGAGGACCGCACGAGCGATTGGGAGGAGAAGTCGTCGCAACCCGAATCGAAGCGCATGTACGCCCTCCGCACAAACCCTAACCGCCTCAAGAGCTACCGGGCTTGCGGCCATTGCGGCAAGGACTTCTCGTCGTGGAAGGCCTTCTTCGAGCACGGCAAGTGCACCGCCCAAGACGACGCCGACGACTCCTTGCTCTTGTCCGACGAGGAGGACGAGGCCATGATCGAGTCGGGCCGGTCCCGCGGGTACAAACGGAAACGGTCGTTCAGAGGCAATATCGTAAATAACAACAACAACAATAATAACTTTCCATTGAGCGAAGAGGTAGAGCTGGCCAATTGTCTCATAATGTTGTCGAATGCGACGGTGGATCCAATCCTGGCCGAGGCCGAAGAGTCGTGCGCGTCGGCTAGTAAAGACGAGGACGCGAGGAGACGAATAAACAGCGTTAACGTTGTTAACGTGGACTCTACCAATTTCATGGCGTCGATTAAGTTTTTCGAGAGCAAGGCCAAGAGTAGTGTGAACAAGACGGGTTTGTTCGAGTGCAAGGCTTGTAAAAAAGTTTTCAATTCCCACCAAGCGTTGGGGGGACATAGGGCTAGTCACAAGAAAGTCAAAGGATGTTTCGCTTCTAGACTCGATCACAACAACAACAACAATAATATTAGTCTGGCTGATGGCCACGTGGACGACGCGATCATGCAAGAGGATCATTTCTTCACTAAATTCGACGGGAAGAGGAAATCGAAAGTGCACGAGTGTTCGATATGTCACAAGGTGTTTTCGTCCGGACAAGCCCTCGGGGGTCACAAGAGGTGTCATTGGATCACGTCGAATTCTCCTACGTTCAACCATGCCGACCTTCCACATAACAAGTTGTGGAACATTCAGACCGACCAGCCTCTCGATCTCGATCTTAACCTAGACCTCAATCTCCCGATACGTAACGCGGCGACAAAGATTCAAGTGTCGACGGAGATATGCTTACAGTCTTGGGTTGGTGTCGATGACAACAACGTTAATCGAACTAATAATAATGAGAATAACAACAATAGTGTTGGTTCGTCGTACCACGTTAATGTTGACGATGAAACGGAAAGTAAAGTGAAGCTAGCGAAGCTAAGTGACCTAAAGGACATGAGCATGAACTCATCTCCATGGTTGCAGGTTGGGATTGGCTCTAGTACTACTGCTGATCATGAAGTGGGTTCATCAGACCCATACGAATCAAAATAGATACTCTCGTTTTATATTATTTTTATTCTTACATGTGATGTGTATGGTGAAGAAACTCTTGTTTATAAATACTTGTAAACCGTTCTTTTTTGTCCCCATTCTAATCACCTTTTCAATGGGATATCACTGCATATAAATTTGCTTTCAAATAAAACGCCATCCTTTTCTAATTAATTTATTCTTGAAGTTATCACCATTATTATCTGGAGCTTCTTACTTTAGTACTATTACTAGTGATTGCAAATGTTTATTATACATGGATGTAACTTGGTGTTGTTTGTTATAACAAATAGTTAGCGTATACGGTTGCTCACTTGCTAACAAGAACGATTTTATGGATACTGACTAGGTATTAGGTGAGGGCACTATATATACATCGTCCCAATTTCGATTTGTATTGATCCAGGTACCTTCAATTATATTGTCTTGTGTTTTTTTCAAAAAATTGCTTGTTCCTCGTACAAATTACGAAACTTTACTTTTTTTTATATTTTAAAAATGATGTATTCAAGTGTCCAACATAAAGTAAGTAATAAATCCAAAATATTTATTGAATTAACAATTTTCATTTTTCACTGTTATAATTTGCTATACTAACAACGGTGCACCAAGTTGCCATTATTATGCAAAAAACATGTCATCAGTAACTGTGACGGCGTACCTTACACCATCTTTAGTCATTCGTACTGTGCGACCATTAATAGTAAAAACGTAATTTCAGTTAATTAATGACAATTGTAACCATTACGATGGCGGGCCTTTGATGGTATATTGTCGCTAACCTAAAGACGATGCACTAATAGAGAGACGTCGTCGTTAAGTTGATGGTGAAAGGACGGTGTGACCTTAAGGACAACAAACCTGCATGGGGACGTCGTCCCTATAGTAATGATGCACGTATGTGGGAACATCGTCACTATAATAACGATGCCCATTCAGGTTACACTGTTACTATAAGGACGACAGATTTATCTGAGTCTGCATCCTTATAGTAACGACGCACCTATAATGATTATTATTCTATAATACATTGGTCGACACATCCATTTGGTGAAATTTAAGTTGTTGAGTTGTGGTGACTGGAGTGGGAGATGAGGCCACGTATATGAGAGATTTTAGTGGGAGTGAGCCTATTTTGTTGTTGATGGCTTTAAGAATTAGAATCGAAATTGAAGGGTTAGGTTTAGATGGGTTGTGCCTGGTAAGATAGGTTGGGGGGGTTGGCCATGTAGTGGGTTGGGCCGGGTTGGAATGGGTTCAACCTCTTTGACCCGCCAAACAACCCAAATAGGTATGGGTTAACAAATTTTGATCTATCACCTGTCCAAATTGCACCGAGTTGGGTATAATAATGGACGGGTTGGTGAAAGTTAGCGGATTGGGACGTGTTATTTTTGTTGTGAGCATAAATATTATAGACATTCCATACATATTGGATTTGGTCTCAATCGTCTAGTACCATTAGAATCAAATAGAATTTGGGTTTTAGAGCAATCGCAAAATATTTTCATTTTTTTAAAGATTTTTTATAGTGCAACATATTTTTCCCTTGTATTACTTCTTTTTTCTCCACGAAAGCTGCACATGAGATGTTTCGAGAATTCAACCATCAGTTCGGTGACCGGCATCGGCGGGTGGTAGATCAATAAGGTGGATGGTATTCAAGGAACATCACAAAAGAAGAAAAAAACGATGATAGGAAAGGGAAGAGAAAGGAGAAATGAATTTTTTTGTAAGTAAGAGGCATATTGCATTAGAGTAAGTACAAACTTACAACCGAGTTAAGTATGGGGAGGACATGTCCCTAGGAGAAATGAAATTTTTTTTGAAGAAAAACAACAATTATCTTATAAAGTAAGATCAGCAGAACATACATCAACAATAAAAGATGGGACATTCCCCCGTTAAACACACACCCAGTCTCCGACAACATAGCCATTACTAGTGCATGAGCCACCTTGTTCATTGTACACTTTACAAACACCACAAACATATTGGGCACAAGCCTAAGCTAATCTCTAATTTCCTCAATCAGAATATCGAAAGGAGAAAATAAACACTCAGATCCATTAATAGCCAACACGGCACCCAAACAATCTGACTCAACTAAAACAGGTAAAACAAAACAATCAGAAGTTCACCTAATCGCCATTAGAGTTCCCCACGCCTCAATCCAGTCCGAGGTCATCGAACTGACTCTAGAAAAGTCCTTGTCGCCGATGACTTCTCCGGAGCTATTCCTGGCCACGAAACCGGCACCCGATCTGAGCTCACCAATAGCATCGTCGACATTTATTTTCAATATGCTTGGTACCGACTTCTTCCATTTCACCAAGGTCTGCGCACCCTGAGGTCGACTGCTGAAATTCTGCACAGATTTTCACTCTCTCCAAATAAAGCACTGAATCCACCGAAAAAGGAGCCTTGGACCACACCTTCTTGTTACGGGCCTCCCAAATATCCATAGCCACATTGCAACCCATTGGAGACTACCTCTAGAGCCCAATTTTAACAGACTTGGCATGTTCGACCCAAATAGCAAGGCAAAGGTACCTCAGACCTTCTCGGCTTCCTAAATCGTTCTCAGATAATCACATTAAAAAAGATATGCTCTATAGACTCATAGGACAATTCGCATAAAGGGCAGACACCATTGGAGACAACTCCCCTTGAAACTAGAGCCAATTTAGTTGGGAGACAACCATAAACCATTCTCCATAAAAAGTTTCTAACTTTTGGAGGAACTTCATGACTCCACAACATCTTCCAGTGAACCGGCAGATCCTCGCCTTGCCATCTTCCTCTTTGCAACTGAACATTTCGATAGGTTGAACGAACTGAATACGAGCCTGATTTCTCATGAAGACAGAACCATGGATCCCCCGAGTCCCCCCACACACCGGAGTGTTAATAATTCTCCTAGCAATACCTTAGGGGAATGTTTGAGTCACTAGTTGCTCATCCCACTTACTCCCAATGAGTCCATCAGATTCTTTACCAGACATGCTCTCGCAAGGTTTGCCACTTTCAGCATAAAAGGATCAACACCCATCAACCAATGCTCATCAGATATGGCCAACGCACCCTCTCCCACTACCCCCGACAACCCCTTCCCAAAATATCATTGGCCTCCAACAAGCTTCTCCAAATGTGGCTCAAATTCTGGCCAACATAAATGAACCCGAAGGAAAATATTTTGCTTTATAAATACGAGATCCAGAGATGTCTCATCAGTAAGGAATTTCCACTTATGTTTCCCCAGCAAATCAAGATTAAAATCGTGGGGATCATGAACACCAGTCTCTCCCATTTCCTTATGCACAACCAACCGATCCCATATTTTTCAAATAATCCCCCGATCCGGACGACCCCCTCCACCAAAATCTCGTCAGCATCCTTTCGATCTCTTTAATCAATCATAGAGGAAATTATAAAACTGACATGGCATAAGTCGGGATAGCTTGCAAGACTGCTTTCAACAATACTTCCTTTCCCGATCTCGATAACCACCTACCTTTCTAGCCATGAATCCTCGCCAGTATACGGTCTTTGACAAAATATAGAGATGCCCTCTTCCTCCTACTAATGAAATTCGGTAACCCAAGGTGAAATGGAATTAGAAAATAATAAAAATGAAAGAACAAGATATGAGAGGAGGTTGAAGAAGGGATAGAAAAAAAAACAAAAATATAATTATTATCAGTCTCCTATCCTCTGCACCCACTCCCTTCTCTTTTATACCCTTCCGCCATGTCAGTCATTTCCTATCACACCCTCTGTTATAGTGGCAGTACCCAGAGTGGGCACTCCCTCCCCACTCCTTGTTGTAGCGAGTCTTACATAAAAGTTAACACTTATTACATTCTGTGAGACGAAATGCTAGTCGAGAGGAAAAATATTTTAAAATTGAGGAGTATGATATGCAAAATGAATATAGTTGGGAGAGTAATATGTGATTATCCTTTGAAATTACACCCAAGGGCAAGGAGGAGTTTGTGATTATCGGAAAAGACCCCAAAAGAAAAACCCCAATAAAGAGAAAAAACCCTGGAATTCAAAAGCCACAGTGCGAGAGCGTCTGAGATCGGAGCACTCAACAATGGCGGGCTTTGGGTCTTCGTCTTCTTCATTGTTTTCCTTCTCCAACCCTTCCTCTTCCTCCCCACTTTCATTTGGTTCCTCCGCCGCCGCATCTTCTTCTGCGGCTTTCTCCTTCTCATTCAACTCCTCCTCCTCCTCTTCTTCTACCCCCGCCGCCACCTCTCTCTTCAACCCTAACCCTAACCCTACTTCTGCCTCCTCCGCCTTCGGATTCTCAACCTCCACCGCTCCATCTTCTGCTTCTGCTCCTGCTTCCGCTCCATCGTTTTCCTTTGGGACTACCGGTTCTTTGTCGTCCCTATTCGGAGCCGCGGCTAGCTCGGGCTCTTCGTTTCAAGGCGCGTCTTCTTCGCCTGCTCCCTTGTTCGGCGCCCCTGCGACCTCTGGATCTTCTTCCTCCGGATCGTCTTTGTTTGGCTCTTCCAGTCTCTTTGGATCTGCCACTTCCGGTTCATCCTCTCCTGTGCCTACTTCTGGATCATCCTTGTTTGGTACTAGTTCGTCCACTCCATCACTCTTTGGTGGGTCTGCTGCGAGCTCAGCCCTTCCTCCGTCTCTCTTTGGATCATCTTCTTCAAGTTCGTCGTCTGTTCAATTTGGGGTTTCGTCTTCGGCTCCCGCTTCCGCTTCATCCCCATTCAGTGCTGCTAGTTCCTCCTTGTTTGGCTCTTCTGGTGCATCTACATTGTTCTCTTCCAATCCAAGCCTTTCCTCTAGCTCAGCCTCGTCTCCGGGATTCGGTTTCCCAGCTGGTTCAGCATTTTCTAAGAGCCCCATCAATTCTTCATCTTCATCCTCTACTACCTCATTGTCTTCAGCTCCTTCAACAACTTCACCCTTCTCCTTTGGCACTCCCTCTTCGTTGCCTTCTCAACCGTCTCTCAGCTTTGGCAATGCTGGGTCATCTGCTGCAACCACTGTGTCTAGCTCTAGCTCTGGTGCACAACCACCTAGCTCAATATCTTTTGGAACAACTGCTCCGCCTTCTGTGCCACTATTTTCGACCATTACAACTACAACCGCTTCTTCAACTCCAGCTGCTATTGCTGTGACCGCGTCTTCTTCTGCAGCTTCTACACTGTCATTGCCTGCTTTCGGGACAGGCTCTTCCTCAGCTGCCACTTCTGCAGCTTCAACTTTAACTGGGTCCTCTTCGGCTGCCACCACAAGTTCTTTTTCTGGTTTTGGTGTCACCAGTACAGCTGCTTCTTCGGGGACTACTAGCTCTTTACCAAGCTTCTCTTTGTCCACCAAAACTCCGTCACCTGCTCCAGCATCACAATCACAACCTGCAACTACTGCCCTATTTGGTTAGTTTGTTTACTCTCTGTGTTGAGGAATTATATCATTTTAACTCAACTAGTCTAGTTGAATAGTGCTGTATCTATTACTTTTGTGTGATTATGTTTGGCATTATGAGTAATTGAAGGTATATTGATACAGTGTTGCACAAGAAGTAGATTAAGGTGGTGTTTATCTATATATGATTTTGTAGTGAAGGTAGACTTGTATCTGTTTTTAGTGATTGAGTCAGGATGTACCATTGCTTTACGTCACCTAAAATTACTCAAGCTTTTTTTTCACGTTATAATTTGTTTTTGTAGATGAGAACCTTTTTTTTAATTGGGATACAGTTACTGGTTCAATATGTTTCACGATATGCCTTTCCTTCAATGAGGTTTGTTTTGGGATGTTCTGCTAGGGTATTAATGGCTTGTATTGTATGGGTGCCGGGTGGTAAAGTGGATGCATTTGGTTCTACAAAATAACATGCAGTTGATCACTAATTCTTTATACTTTAAAGGAAGATCATCTGCACTTGAATTTTCACTTTAGGATAAGATATACATATGTGCTATGTGAATGTTTATCCTAGTTTAGATACCCAACATTACACACTTATACACCTTTGGTGTATATCCTGGATATGATTTGGGTGTTTTCTCAACATCAGCTATACACGTCTAAATATTTCTTGATTGATTGTAGGATAATTTAGTTAAATTTGTGTCCCAAACACTTAAAGGTCCCACTTTCCCTTTTGACCATGTCAATGTATGTGTCAGGGATGTACATTATCTACTGAAAAGAATTTTGCCAAGTCCCCAATGTCTGGTTATGCCATGCCCGAATTCGTTCGTATTGAAACTTGCAAGTAGAGTATAATGGGGGCTTTTCCCTTGGTTGTTATTCCTGCATATGTCGGATTGTAACTTATTTATATGCTAGTCTGGTAAAGATGTCTCATGTATGCTGCGCTGGCTGTATCTTTGTCAGTTGTTGTTGAATGTGTGAACTGTGAAGATATTATATTTTTATTGAACTTTGCGAAGACAGATTGTTGGAGAAGCTGTACCAATGTGATAATGGCACTCATGTATGCTTTTCTAGACACATTATTTAGCAGTGTTTAATTGGGGGGAAAGGCGCTGTTAATACATTAAGTAATGCCAGTAATGCTTTTCCTGGCTTAGTAATGCTTCTTCTTTTCTCCAAATTCAACGTAGTTGCTGGAGAAGTTGCAATATTTGTTTATTGAACTGCTATTCATGTCTTTAGCCTTTGTTAGACTTCTGCCTATATAATATGTTCCTTCCTGAAATGGTTGGGTCAAGTGTTAGCTTTTCCCTGTTAAAACTCGTATTCTGTGTGCTTTGGAATTTCATTCAGGTGTTCCTACTTCAACTTCTGCCGCAGCGACAGCTGCCAGTTCCAGTACAACTACAGTTCAGACATCATCTTCTCTTGTTGTAGCCTCCAGTAGTGGGTCGGTATTATTTATCCTTCACTGCCATACACGGTTCCTTATATATGCACATCGGGGTTAAATTTTCTTTATTCACTGTTATTGGAATTGTCAGGCTGATATTTTTTCTTTTATGAAATTATATTAATAATAAATGCATAGTTTTACCTTCTCATCCCTTGTGTATTATGTTCTTTTAGATAAAGACATGTTATGGCTACCACTTTAAGAGCATCATATGAATTTGTTTTTTTTAATCAGCATATGAATTTGTTTTGTTACTTATATTTCTGTTGGTCTTGTAGGACTACTTCAAGTGTCAGCACTGCAATATCTACTACCCCAAAATTACCATCTGAGATCACAGGGAAGACAGTGGAGGAGGTATTTTTTTACTTATTTATTGGTTTCCCCTAATGTGACGCAGTTGCAATATTACTTCTTGATTTTTCTGTCTTAACTTGTGCTCTCAACTTTTATACCTGAAGATCATAAAGGAGTGGAATGGAGAGTTACAGGAGCGCACCGGGAAGTTCAGAAAGCAGGCTAATGCAATAGCTGAGTGGGACAAAAGGATCTTGCAGAATCGTGATGTTCTTCTAAGGCTTGAGGTGCTTTATTACCTTATGCTAAGAATAATGTATTGATTGATTTCATGATTGATATCCTTGATTCTATTGGTTAACATTCTGAACATATTATTGATTTAAGCTGTTGAGTACCATTCACATTTAACTTAAATCTGGTTTCATTTATGTCAGTTTCAGCTTTCTTCTTTCTTTTGTTCTTTTTACCTATATTTTGGTGTGCCAGATTGAAGTAGCAAAAGTCGTTGAAACTCAAGCCAATTTAGAGAGACAACTGGAGTTGATTGAGACTCATCAGCAAGAGGTATGCTGATAACTATTGTTGTTTGAAATTTTACCCGATTTCATAATTCTTTTGAGAACATTTTCTTGGAGTGGAAGATTAGATTCGTACTATTCTGTATTACATGTGGAACCTTGGCTTTGCGCATTCATGAAAATGTCGTTTTTTTGCTTGTAGAATTTCTATTGCCTAGACGTGCATCTCTTGGCATTATTTTAATTGGATTCCACTGGTGTTTATCTATGAACTACTGCCTGCACATATTTATAAAGTAGTAACCCATATATGAATAAGAGATTAGATGGGTGTAAATTTACTGCAACAGAACATAAAGAGAATTTGTTATTTTCCTGGATTCAGAAAATTACATTTCTAGTTATAATCAATACATTTCTCTTGGACAATGTATTGCAAGGTTGCTGCCCTCTAATTTACAAACAGTACTTGACATAAATCTCCAACAAAGAACAAAATATAGGAATAGAGAACTTCCATAAATCTATAAACTAGTTTTCTTTCGTAGTATATAACTAATCAGTAGACGTCTATATGTCTGGCCAAATAGAATGATAAAGGGTTTTGTGCTTTTAAATATGTCGATCAGGGTTACTAAGGTTCCAGGGTTACTAAGGTTTCCAATTTAGGATTTCCTATTTTGGATTAGTAGATACTTTCTTATTTGTAATTTGTATTCCCTATATGCCCTGATTATATTATGAATAACAACAATCATCAATAAAGCTTGAGATTGACATGGTATCAATAAAGCTTGAGATTGACAAAATAATAATACCATCTTTTGTTTATTAACACATAAGTATTTTAATTGTTTTATGAATAGTACGGAAAATGCAACTTAACTTCAAAATTCATCCTCAGCTGTTCTAACAGTTCACATCCTTCTCTTGAGAGAATGTAAATACACATGCTTTAATTTTCTAACTCCACTCCTCTACCCTGTCATATGATTCAGATCATGTTCATATTAGAACATTTTAGTTATGTGCATGTACCCAAATAACTTGTGCCTTTTTTGAGTGCGTGGACCATATTAATCACATTTTTAATGTTTTCTTGTTAATACGTGGATTTCTTTTTCCCGATGGTGTTAGGTCGACAAGGCCTTGCAAAGCATGGAGGGAGAAGCTGAGCGTATTTACAAGGATGAACGTGGAATGCTTTTAGATGATGAAGCTGCATCTACTAGAGATGCAATGTAAGTGCTTAGTTCCCATGTAATTTATTTCTTTTTTCATCTGCCCGTAAGTGTTTAGTATTCTTGCCACTAGATTTGTGTTGGTGGATCAGTGCAATCTTGTCTACCAAATAACAGGGAATATATTAATTTAGCTAATATCAAGAAGTCCTTACTGAAAATTATTGTTATATTCCATAATTAATGTTTCACTTATTTGTTGGTTGGAAAAACTTTGGAAACTGTTGTCTGTCTACTATATTAAGTTTTGCATAGCCTGCCTTAGAAATTCCCCGTTGTTATCTTACCTGTGGGTTTCAGGTATGAGCAGGCTGAACTTATCGAGAGAGAATTAGAACAGATGACAGAGCAGATCAAATCAACCATTCAGGCCCTTAATGCCAACCAGGTAAGACCCTTACTACTCATATTAACTAACATGTAAAATAAAATATGATACTTACGTCTTTGTCTGATGTAGGGTGGAGAACTTGATGCAGTAGATGGGATGACTCCATTGGACGTAGTTGTGCGAATCTTAAACAATCAACTTAGCTCTTTGATGTGGATTGATGAAAAGGTTAGAAACTTTCTTTTTAATTTCATTTTCTTTCCGATATAATTCTTGTGTTGAGCCAAGTAACTTTTTATGTTATGATATTGGTACAAAAGTTCTCATAAGATTCTACAGTATCAAGACCCTATAATCATGAATAGATTTGTCTCTATATGGAGGAAGAGATGATATTTTTCTATGAGGATTCTATGCATCCAATCCTGTATTCCTTTCTTCTTTTTTTAAAAAACACTAACCCTCTAATCTTACCAGGCGGAGGAATTTTCATCGCGCATACAAAAGATTGCTAGCCAAGGTTCTCCAACAGATCGTCACTCGGGACAAAAGTTTTGGATGTATTGATAAATGTCATCTCCATTCTTTCCATAATCATATGTAGTCTTGAATTTGAGAGAACTGTTAAGAGATTTGTGATTTACATGCATACTCAATTTAAAAACTGTGGAAATTGTTTTTGATGAACAGTTGAGATAGTTGTGTGTTGTGTAAACTCTGTTGTATGATATCTAAGCATTTTAAGAATCAGACAGACTTTGTATACTATTTCTGTACATGGGCTGCTTTGGTTTAATAATCAGAGGACCTATTCTCAATGCCTCTTTGGTTTGGTTTTTGTTTCCGACTTTTAAAATATCACTAAGGGTTGATGGCTGCTTATAAGTTATGCGAGCCAAAACTGTTGAACGCTATCCTTTTCTCCTGCATTTATTGAGTTAAACTAATGGGTTAATAATTTGACGGTAAAGTTATGCATCACTGTTTATAGTTATCCGTGTCTTTTACGTATCTATTCTTAACAATGATGTGAAAAACCCATAGAATAGATATGTAAAAAAGGCTTATAGTTGAGAATAGTAATTTGTAATTATCTTTGATTTGATTAGTTATGAATTATTACTATTTAATGAATATTGTATTCATTTAGGTGATAGTTGGATTGAGTCTCACAAATTGCTTCCATTTATATTATCAAATCAATTTATGGAAAATGTGATTATTCACTTCATATTGCCAACATGAACGAATAAACACCATGGGGGGAGACCCATTTCTCTGCTTATCAAGGCTTCAAGTTGACAATTTCGTTCATGAATCATGATACATAATTAAAAACAGGGAGAACTTAACTAGATAGTTATGTTTTCATTTTGTTCTTGTTAGTTTCTTTAAAAATGACACAAAACTCTTCATCCTCACTCCACCTCATATGTACTCACTACACCAAATCTCTCTCCCTCAAACTCCTTTATGCTTGGTCGTGTGAAAAATTCCCTCAACCTGAGACTGATCTAAAACTTGACTTGATCGCTATAGGGGTCAACATTCTAGTCACCTAGAAAAAGGTCGTCGGACCCACCAGGCTCGATTAGAGTTTCACGACAATTAGGCCTGTCAGGATAACCACCCGAACATCCTCGACAACCAAAACTGACGGGAGGAAATCTCGACAAGAAAGATCTCACTTGCTCCCGATGGCACGGCAAGTGCACCGGTCGTCAAGTAATACGGGAGTATTGCGTCCCAGAGTTATCGATCCAACAGGGAGTTGTGGTTCAGTGCGTGTGAGGCAACGGGCGCTAGTAGCATACAATGTCTTCTCGGGTTTGGTCGGTCATGCAATTGAGGTTTTTGTAAAAGTAACAAAATAGTATGCATAAGTCAAAATCGTCACAAGTTGATCGTGCAATAGCTCAAATAACAAGACGTGAATGGTGTGTGAATTAAGATTAAAAGTGATCGGAGTGAGTGAAATCCTGGGAATTGTATCTCCAGATTAATGTTATCTTAAATTAGATTCCATGGGAAAGATTTTCAAGTTAGGAGTCATACAAATATTGAGTAATCCAAACTTTACCTAATATCCCTCTATGAGCAAATAAAATGTGAGACACTTCGGTTATAACTAACTTTGCCTAAGTTCAAAACACCCTAAGTTATCTTCACTTAAAAGTCTAATAGGATTCCCTAACTTTCGGGTTGATGCCCTACAGTCATAAACCGTATCGAGTGTTGTCACTAATATCGATGGTCTTTGAGTGATCTAATCTGCCTAAATTTGTTGCTATCGCATCCAAACCTAGATTGGATCTAATTCAATCCTAATGGGATTCATACTTTTGTCCAATAATCCCCAAATGAATGAAATTGAATGTGAAAATTTTTTTAACTGGGTGATAACTCTATAGTTGATATCTGCACAACAAGGCCAACTCAACACTAGATGGGGCCTAAAGCAAAAATTGCAAACAGAGCCTTTATTTCTTGTAAAAGAAAGGATTACGATGATTTTATTAATTAGTAAGAAAATACCCTTAAAAGGGGACATAATGAGTCTTACTCATTCAATCTAAGTACATAATGCACATTACATACATTGGAATGCAACTACCTATACATATATAATATCAACTAGAAAACTAGCATAGTCTCCATTTGAATCTGTACAACAAAATGTAAGCGATATAATCATATTAGAATGAGACACAGTCCAAATTGAAGGAGAATTGTATCTTAAATCCTACATCTTAGCCAAATGTGCTCTGGTTAAAAAAGTTTAACACTCCTAAAATCTCTTTTAAGCCTTCAATCAACAATCTCACACCAATATAACATACTAAGAGGCTTAATTGATAATTTCATGGCAAGTAAATCACTAAAATTAACAAAACTTATCGGAAATTCATCATTTTGCAAAATAACATATTCAATTCTCATACGTAAAAACCTTAATATCAATCAATCCTGTAATTTTTATTCTAGTTCAACTGAATCATTAATCGACATAAACTTGCCTCAATTTCTAAATAGTAAAATAAGAACTTTGCCCGATAAGATTAATAATGAAATTGACTCAAATAAAAAAATGTAAATGTTCAAATCAAATTCAACGTACGAACAAACCTGAGGGCCGAAAATAACATCACCGGCCATGAGAAAGAGCATGAAATCAGCAATCATTAGTGAGATTAAAGCTTCCCGTGACCCACCTCCGTCGGCCACATTCAGATTCAACCAAATAAATTTTATCCAAAAAGAGATGAACGTGTTTTAGATTACTATGAAGAAATTGATCGGTTGTTGAATTTACATATCATAAATACAAAAATCAATCAGTTATCCAATGTTTAAAGAAGAAATCGACGGGTTTGCTTTGACGATTCATCTCCAAACTTTAGGAATAGGACAAAAATATTAAAAAATAATAATTATATTTGGTAAAAAGAGAAAATAGTGTGGAAGATGAAAGATCAAAGGACGAAAATAAAAATATCGAGTAGAAGAAATAGAACCAAAATCAATAATTGGAGAGGAAATGGCGTGGGCGATCGATTATTGGTGCACAAATATAAAAGTGAGGTTCAATTAAGTTAGAGAATGTAGGGTTTAAAGAAATTTTGAGCTTTCTTCCCCAATAATAAGTCTTCCTTTTTACACACAAAAGACTTATTTTTAGATGGGCCTAAAGCAGTGGTCGGGTCGGGCCTGCTGCACAAGATGGGTAATCAACACCCTTAAACCTTTCTTGTGAAAGTATGTTTACTTTACAGACTTACTAGTAGACGTGATTTCCTTGAACTATTTTTTCGTTTGTACAAACGATGATTTACTCCACTTAGATAACAACAAGCACAATATATGGTTTCATGGTTATGTTCGTTACGGTCATGAATATCTCTTAATTCTACAAGAGCTTAAGAAACATATGCTCCATTAATCTCCCTTGAAGTGTCTCAGTTGCTCTAACATAGGTGATTTTTTTTGTTCAACTTTGTGATGCACAAATAATCAATAAAAGCACATCTTGAGGTTAGCTCATTTTAAATTACTATTTAACATCGTAGGAATAGACGCTAGCAGACCACCATGGTGACCTCACAAGATTTATGCAACTGGGTTTTCCTTCACATAACTTTTTAACTCTTTATGGGCTTCATCCCCTTTTTTATGGTTTATCAACTTGATCATTATATAATCATTTGATTACTGGATCTGCGGTGTTATGTTTTGACCTTACAAAGGAAATATAGATAAATCAGTTTGAGATCAGTTGTTTAACAATTTTATGTTGATGACACATATGTCGATTCTTACCATTATATATCAAGCTCAATTCTCAATTAATAGCTTTTTGATTATTGCAATGCACATAAATTTTGGGTACAACTTTCGCCCATTTCAGTAATATCTTCCAAGAAGTTTTATAGTAACTTGGCTTATTCGTCGGCTTTATCCAAAAGATAAAAACTCAGATTTCATAGTAGATCTAACTATTATCGTTTTCCTTGAGGATTTCCATGACAATGTTACTCCTACTAGAGTAAGAGGTATATGCTTGTAGTATACTAGGTTTTCATGTATAGTGTAATGTGTTGCATAACCAAAGAGAATTTAGTACGACGTTTTATGTTTCTCATTCTCTTTGGGAGCAAATCATTACTTTAGCAAGGAACCCCACATTTCAAGTATTTATTGGAGCATTTCCATAATGTATGTGCCGTATTGTCAACTTTCTTATGGGTTGCCTTATTTATAAGATGATTAGCTAACATATAGCTTCCCCACGTGTATTGTGACAACTCATTGCTTATTAAATCATACGATTTCTATTTTTTTTAAATGTAAGAAAAGAATATTTCATTAATTTATCAAACTATACATCGCTTCGTAGTTAATCTGTCCAAATTTTCATGTCATACACAAAATGAATTAATGAAATAAACATAAGAATCTTCCCACTTATTTTATTCACTATTTTAAACTTGCATGAAATATTTTAGTTAACTTAATGAAACATAGTCACTTCTCACACGCATCTCGTTCATAGTCCCAAAAAAAATTTAGTCTTGCACCACTTAAAACCTTATGAGCTTAAGAGATTGTCGAACACAAGTCTCTTGTGAATGTTCGTACATAAGTAACATTTCGTAGTCACTTCAGTCTAAAATTATATGAAGTCAAATTTAATCATCTTATTTTCTAATCGGGTGTAGTTATATGTTAAAAGTCGATACTTGTGTATAAAAGGACGGCAACAAAATATTTTATATTATGACAATTTTGTAATAAAGTGTTGTGTACTTCGGTAATGACAAAAAGGTAAAGTGAACTTTGTTTTTGCGTCCAAAATGTATGCATTTTTATAAAGATGACAAAATTACTCATGAATTTAAAAATTAAGATTTTCATAACAAATTTTAAAATAATAAATTTTAAAAAATTGCTTCTTAATTTTAGAGTCATTTTCGTAACTTGTTAAAAAATACATACATTTTGCACATCGTCTTTTTTCTATTAACGAGTACATAATACCCTTTGTACCCTCTTGTAAAAAAGTAAAAAATTTGCTATTTATGAGTACAAAATACCCTCTTGTAAGAAAGTAAAGTTATAGTATGGGACAGGGGTGGCAATGAGTAGGGTTTGGCCAAACCCGCACCCGCCCACTTCAAACGGGTACCTGACCCCGTTCACAGTTAATGGTACCCGGCCCGTTCAAAACCCGACGGGTACGGATGTTTTCCAAACCCAACCCAAAAATATAATATATAAATTAAAATTTTAAACTTAATGTAAAATTTATTTATTATTTAATTATTTAATACAATTTTAATATTATAATATATAAATTTAGAAAAACAAGTTAAATGGTATAAGTGCATCAGATCGAGTATAGACCGACCTGCACCTGCTCAAAAACCCAAACCCAAATTAACTGTTAAACAGATCCATACACCACTTCTTTAAATGTTTTTTTGAGGGATCTTTAAATGTTTATTTAGTTATACATATTATATCTGATAATATTTTTTAAAAATTAATAAATATGAATTCAAACATTTTCATATCCGTATGCCCTTCGTCCCTCCAGTCCCACCCATGCCCTTATCTTCAATTGTTTCATATCCGCATAAGAAATTAAAGACAAAAAGATTCCTACAGTTTGGAGCATAAAAATAATAAATTGGACCTAATTTGGAGATATATATGTATTTTTGCCAACAAGTTCTCATTGAGTTGGTGTAGTGTAGCAAAACAGTTGAACAAAATTTGTAAGTTGTCATTCAATCACCTGATACAAACAAAACTTAAGGTGTTGTGTTTTGATTTTTCAGGATCAGAACCAATGATGACACAAATCACTCTTCTTGTGCTGTTACAAGACTTGCATTTATTTGATAGGGGAGCCATATGAGACGTGCTTTTAGGTATGGTTTTAAGTCTAACCTTCAACCTCCACCAGGGCAATGGCTACAAATACGGTGGTAAGTTGGAATAATCATCAGACAGAGATGCCATGATTACTGATCTTGGAAACCTCCTTGATCAAAGCATTCCTCTCTCGCTTTGCCTCTGACGCTAGGTTGGATACCTGACACCCAAGTAAATATGAATTACAACCTTCATACTCCGAATTAGTATTGGCACCATAAGTAGGACAACCAACGCCACTAAAAATGAGCATATAAAGCCACATGAGTTGGGGGAAATTGAGGTAGGAATATGAAAAGTGTTCTAAAACGAGTTGACCGAGTTTTAGAACTCCCCGATTTCTCACTCGGTCAAACCTGGTCAAGATTTGTCAATTTTCATTTACTGTTTTACATATGCTTTGAAACTGGTCTGTAATTTGTGCTTCTGTTTTAACTCATTGTGTTTTATTTAACTAAAATATTACTGCTTTTGTCTTCCATGTGAATTATATATTAGATATTTATTTGACACAAAACGAGCTTTTGCCAATTTCACCCCGAGTTCTCAGAACTCCTTATTTTTCGCCTCGCAGAGTTCTCCCCAATCACGAGTTTTAGAACCTTGCATATGTATATCATTGTATACATAAATAACAGATCTAATATTCCAACATAAAGGACTTCACATCCTTATTTATATCATTCTACTAATAATTGTCAACGTCATTGGTTTTATCTATCCCTGTTAACAACAGAAAGACTTACTTGGGACCGAAATCGCGATGCTTCTCTGCTAGGAAGTTCTTTAAGAACATCTTTCAGGCCTGGCACAGCATAATAGATTTATACAGTCAGGAAAAAATGCTAAGCATCTGAAGTCAGTTTGCAAGACAAAAAAAACAAAAATAGCATTTGCACACCCCCTGCTTGTCTTTCAATCTTATACGCTGAACGAATCACGCCTCGGATCTGCTTTCCAGCTTGCCTATATTGATTTTGAAACAAGAGTTTGAATGACAAATTCAGAAAAATGCAAGTAGGGGTGAATATTATGCTGTCTTTCATCCATAAACACAAACCTCAGTTTTGTCCTTCCTCGCATCCATTCCTCTTCTGCAAATGAAGCCCTCTTCTGAAAACAGAAACGATGTAAAATGAATAGAAATGACAAGGAATCTTTCTGGAAACCCAAACAAATAATTTGAGGATGCAAGCAATAGCGTAGCTCCAAAAGTTATTATGCTAGCAGGTAGTGTAGGCAAACAACATAGTGCTCATTACATCTATATATGAGCTAGCTGAAGAAAAGGAGTTCATAAAGTACTTTATAAAAGAACGTTCTAGCTTACTGCTAAGGAGCTTGTTGGTTTATCAAACAAAGGTGATTTTACCTCTCACCTTTCTCTTTCCTAAACTACCTGTTGGTTTATTAAACAAAAGGCATGTGATTTTACCTCTTACCTTTCTCTTTCCTAAACTACCTTTTGGGCTTCTACAATGCATTCTATCAAGGGGAATCTTTTTTCATTTACTCTAAATCTAACTGTTCTGTGATAAATAAAAGGTACAGACACAGAACTATAAGTATTTTCCTAAAAGGAAATATTCTAATGCCTATGAGACGTTAAAATTCACCTGTGTACTGAAAGAAGTAAAATTAAATTCTATTTCCAGATAGATAGGAAGAGGTACCAAAAAGTGCATGAACATAACATATTATTTCAGGCATTATGATAATTTATCTCTAGTCATCAATGTAATTGACAAGAATGATAGGGGGTTTACCTCCAACTTCTCACTTTCAGCCTTCAGAAGGTCAAGCGACCGCCGCAACTCCTTTACTTTGGTATCAGCTTTGGAAAGCATGGACTGCACCAAAAACCAATATAACATAAATTTACACTATAGGTCACTGTGTTAAGCTGCATATTTATTTTGTTGTTCAGTTACTTAAAACAGTATCAAGTTCAACCAAATATGCGGCAACAAATTGGATCAAGGTCTACATAAAGGTATTCTATATGACGCAAAGTGAATGGAAAAAAAATCCTCTCATGATGCCAGTTTAAGAAAAGTGTTGAATGTTGTGAGAATAACTTTCCAAGTACCCTATTTCATGGTGTTGTCTAACATATGTTAAGCCTACTAGGGGATAAGGTAAGATTGCCATATCAGTTTATTCCAACCAAACCCTGATACCCCAAAATTCATCAATTTCTAACATGGAGCACCCTATTAGATACAAATGTGTAACAACTAGTTCCCAGGAACATGTTTGTGTCCCTTATCCGAAGAAGTAAAACATGGATCATGGTTGCAAACACAAACAACAGCACTTGAATATCTCCTGCAGATTTGAGGAAGTTATTATCTTCTTCCTTTTCCTACCTCTGAGATTACAAAATAGTTAGTTGTGAAAATGAATGATAAGTAACCATGCATTTGTTAAAGCTTCCAAATTAAGATCTTTGATTTATAATGACAACCTAAAACAAAATATTTTATGTGAATTCTTGGCCACATTGATAACCGTATAGAAAATACAATATCAGTACTCTGATTCGAGCAGACATCAGTATTCAGCGCCTAATCAATTTCAGCCATTTAGACAGCCAAACGAATAAATTTGCAAGGATTTATCATTGAATGACAACTGCCAAACTCAAATGTAAAACCCAAAAAGTGGGTACACAAAATGCAGCTAACGGCATAAGTGATAGCAAATGCAAAAAGTACTATAGAACATACCATAATAGAAGGCTTTGGGTCTATAGAATCAGAAGAGCAATGTTGAGAAATTTAAATGATGTCATCCTCAAAACCCATGTTTCTCAACTCAGTTTATACACAAATATATAACTGTATACACAATATTATTTGCTTTAGCTCTTTCCATTAAAATAAACAGTGAATAGAAGTATTAGTAAAAAATCAACACAAACAATTGAAATGCACAGTAATTTAATAGTGATATAGAATTTTGGGTCTTCAAAGCAAGAACAATGCACAGTCATTTAGCAAACATAACAAATGCACTAGTACTCGTTACATGGATCAAATACTTCTAAGACATGACAAAAGCAAATTGTGAATGAAAATATATGTGCAGGTTCCTTTGGCTCACCTCTTCACTCACAAGAAAGCGCATGGTATTGTAGTACAAGAAACGCCTAGGCTCTGCACATTATAACCATATTAAGACAAGAAGAATGAACTGAGAATCACCCATCCAGTATCACACTAAAAATCAATATTCGCAGTTAACATCTATGTGTGCAGCAACCCACAAATTATACTGCCTCCAACTCTTAATCATATGAAAGTTCATATACATTATCAATTATAAAATATCTGAATCTATCAATACCAAGAAATTGTTAAGATTCAATTATTTTGCTAGGAAACTAGCATAAGAATACTATACAAAAAATAGCTTGCTTGATCAGTATTACAACATTTAAAAAGGTTCACTGTAGGTTTAGTTCAAGACAAAAAGTGATGTTTTAGAAACATACTCTTCAGCACAAGAAATCCCAAACTAGCAGCAACACCACCCGTAATAGCTGGATGTGAAGATGCAACAACAATACCCTCTGCAGCCAACATGCCAAATTAGGAACTATAATTAAATAATACAATGAAAAACTATATGGAAAATACATAGATCATCTAAATAAATAAGTATGCCTCGAGAATGATTAGGAACGAACTGACCTTTAATCTTCCCAAAGAAAGCATCCTCGTAAGTAGCATACTCAGACTTGAGATCTTGTAGGGTATCCTGCACCGCGGTCAAGCAATCATATCATAAAAATTAAACCCAAGATGTCATTTGGCAGCTAATAAACATGCAATTGAAACTTAAATTCATTTTCCATTCAAACAACAAACCAACACAGCAAAGTGAGCAACTTCCACTTGGGCAAATAACTTCAGCAGTTCACATTCTCAGGAAAAAATGCAACTAACAAGCGATGCACAGAGGTGATTGATCCCAGAAAGTTTGTAATTCTATATCATTTACATTTGTATCACACAATAACATCAATACACATGAAATTCATATCCCAATTTGGCTATCTCGTCATACAAAATCATCAGAAAACATTCCTTCTCCCAGCCCAGAACTATTCAATCAACCAAACAGAACTCAATTCACCAACAATGATACGAACGAAACAAATGATAATAGATTATAGAGGATTTACGATGGTCTGATGAAAATGAGCAGAAGATGTGGAACGAATTTCAGAGAGGCGAGATCTGGAGGCTTGGAGGGTGGAATCGACGTTCTCTTCGACGGTCTTCCGAAGGAGCTGAGCTTGCTGCACAGCGTACTCGATCCATGGAGTTGCGTCACCGAGATCTAGGGTTTTCGCCTGCACTCCGTGTCCGTTGTTAGGGTTTTCTTCTGAAGCTTTTGTTCCCGTCGCCATTGTCGCAGGCACAAATGAGCTTTCTGGTTCGCAATTGCGATTACAAGAGCATAACAATTGCGGGAAGTGGATTCGGGTTAACCCGAAAATAGTTGCGGATATGATCCACGTGTAAGCTACACTAAACGAGTTTAGAAATGTCTTGGTTTCTAAGGATGACATTATTCCCCGTTTTCGACTGAGACTCGATGCCCCGCCCCGTTTGAAATAGGGACGGGCGGAGAATTCTCGTAATCAGGTAGGGACGGGACGGGGCGGGGACGGTGAAGTATCTCCGCCCTGACCCACCCCGATATATAATGAAATATGTATTACTCTTTCAATTAAATATATTTGTTAAATGTATATTTGATGAAAAATAATGTTTTTGAATATAGTTTTAGCGAAATAATATTTTATAATACATTTTAATGAAAAAAAAGATCTTAAATTTAGTTTTTATAAAATAAATATTTTTTTAATAAAAATATTAAAAATACATATATTTTAACACAATTTTTAGTTAGGAATAGAAAACGGGGAATCCCTGCCTTGTTAGAAATGGGAAATTCCCGTCCGTTTTAGAAACGAGGCAAGGACAGCCAAATCTGGCATGAACCCACCCTATTGTCATCCCTAGTGGTTTGGTTCTAAACTCTAAAGATGAATGGCAAAGTGTCAGTTTGAGGATGATTTTTGCAATACCCAAACTTGACCTACTCATCTGCTTCGCCTACTCACCTGCTCAAGTATCTGTGTACTCGTCTCGCGCAAATATCTGACGGGGACATGAATTCCCCAATATCTAATACCCAACTCGAAAAAAAAATGAAGGACGTTGAACGAAACTCACGAATATCGTACGGACTTCGCAGATGGATGTAACAAGCTAAGACGTTGATTCGGTTGATGAGACACTGGTAGTTTAGTTGAGATAAGTTTGCGAGTGTGAAAAGTATACGAGAGTAATGACTTATGAGAGAAAGTAAGAGAGAGAGAAGTATCAATGTAGGTTAGATTTAGTATTTTTAACTATTATAATAAGAACTATTATTTTTAAAATGAAATTGGTACTAGTCGGGTATAAATCTCCCTGTATTCAGAAAATATCTCAACTCAACCCACTCATTCCTTAGTTTTTGGGGTGCCACATTTCGACCAGGTCGGAGACATCGGTTACCCATCATATCCTTTTTTGTCATCCCTAACCTCAAAGTTGGATCAAACTCGAATGACTACGTGAAATTAAGTTGAAGACTTTAAGTCAAAAAATGTAGTAAAAAATTAAAGGAAAATATGGATTTCTTAACATTTTGTTGGAAAGGTTAAGTATCGACCAATCTCTCTCTCTCTCTCTCACAAGTCTAGTTTTACTAATGAAGAACTAGTATGCTCTTTTCTGTGACATCGTCATGTCAAATTAGATGTCAATATGGCACATGGTCAGACCATCCACGATCATCACAACTCGTATTATATAGGTAAGCACATGCATTGGTTTTCCCTATCTTATCTTCCATATACGTACTAACATCTAAAGAATCAACAATCACTAGAAAAAGGGATAAACTAATCGGTGAGCCTACAACATTCTTTATCAACAACGATGTCTTCGAGGGCATTCGTGTGTAATTAAGACATCAGAAGACAGGAAGTTATAAATTCAACGGTCGATATATCTCTACCGACTAGTCCTGCAAAAGCATTACTATCAGTTTTTTCATTTGTAACGGCGCACATAGTGAGAGTACGTCGTTACAAAATCAGATCACTAACGGCGTACTAATGTAGATTTGTACGCCGTTATAATCTAGATTTGTAACGGCGCACATAATAATGTGCACCGTTACAAAATTGTTGACCGTTGACCAAAACTTTCCCATTAGGAGTAAACGGTCGGAAATGGAGTCGTTATTGTTGTCGTTAATTAGTAACGGCGCACATACCTATGTGTGCCGTTACAAAAGTAGAGTATAAATTTAGGCAGAACCT